>JBCJKH010051650.1:6847-31004 GCA_039877255.1 Loriculus beryllinus
ACCTAAGGTGAGATTTGTTCACTCAAGGAGGTTCTGAAGAACATGTCGATAAATTCTTCAGAAGTTGTCCTAGTCACAGTTTCAGAGGGCATGTGCAAAGATAAGTATATACTGCCCCCCACTCCCATTAAAAATATGTTTATTAGATTTGGTATTGTCTGTAAAGCCAGGCATTTACAATAATTTTTTACCAACATCTTTGTAGCAAAGTTTGTGAGCCAGTTAGACAAGGGAAATCTGACTTACTTTAGGTTTATTGGAAATCACTGACTAGATAGGTTAATTATATGGACAAATATGGAAATACTCCCAAAGCTGCTTCTTAAATGGATCCGTGTTCATGTGGATGCATGACATGTGATGCAGTGAGTTGTGTTGCAGTAACAAGAGCTATAGAAATGCTTTAGCTACCTTTTTACTAAATCCAGCATTTTTATCAAGAATCTGTCAGTTCTTCCAGTGAAGGAAGAGAATACAAAGTGATATGGACATAAAAGATGGCTATGCCTTTTCTGCAAAATTTGGTGAACATGTTTATTAATCTGAAAATCTTGTTTATTGCCGTAATCTCCTAGGAAAAAATACTGAACTAAATATCTGGAGAAAGTGGAAAAGAGCGCTTCTCTTTGTGGTATTTAATGTGGTCCATCATAAGAGCAATGATAACATAATTATGCAATTATCGGTATATTTTCCCCTCTGGAGACCTTATGTAGATGATTACCAGTGCACCTTTTAATGAAATTGCTACTATTTGATAAAATTACTGCCAAGACTTGAAATAATTAGAATTCGCATTGCCAAAAGTCTTACATCTCCTTTCTCAGTTGAGCCTTTTCCAAACAGGCATTAATTGAGATTGCAAAACGATTCACTGTTCTCCAGTTTTCTAATTTCTCTTCATTAAAACTACCTTTTCACTGCATTTCAGAAAATACACTTTCAAGCCCATGTTGCTCATTACAAGGAAAATTCGTTCAAAATGGAAGTTGAAAGATACTGCACCTTTAATGTAAGTGTCAGCGGAGAGAAGTGAGAAGAAAAAGCCATTAAAGTAATAGACTGGATGCATGACAGCTGAATTTGAATACACTATGCATTAATGTGCTTTTTCATTCCTGCTAATCATTCTCCATGCTTACTTTATAATTTGTTTATTTATGTGTCTAAGAGCTGATAAAACTAACTGTGGGAACAGCTGGTTAGTAAGTAATTTTGGAAATTAGAGGGAAGAAGGCAATAATTCAGTAGGAGTAAGGATCAGTGTAAGTTTATAGATCTCAGTGCTGACAAATGCTGTGGCAAACCGTTTCAATCTTTATGCAAATCCTATTTGTGTGTGTGTATGTACATATGTATTGATCTGTCCTCTGTTTTTTCTTCTTTTTAATAAGAGTTAGCAGATAGTTGTTTAAAACTTAGACCATTCTAAGTTTAAAAAAACCCTGATAGGTCAGTCATGCATTGGGTTTGGTTTTGTTCATTAGCACACTGCTTACAGGTTCCTTCTGTGGTGGGAAGTTTGGGTGTAAGAGACTGTAGTGTGCCAACATGCTGTAATAAAATGAATTAATCACCTAGAACAGGTTGTATCTCATCCTGTTTCAAGGTAAGTGACTTGTGGCTATAGTCCACATAATGCTCCTTCAAAAAAGAAATTCCAAAGCAAGAGAAAAAGCCCCAAAGCTGTGATTTCCCAGAAAAAGAAGACTCAGAAAGGTACCATACCCAGCCATGGAAAGAAGCGTGGTGTTTGAACATGCTGTGGCCATTTAGCATGAGTGCTAAACTAGAATTATATTGTTACATGTCAGCTTTTGACAAATGCCTCTATTAGCTGCAGAGGGATGCATGCCAGTCAGAAAGGGCAAGCTGCTTGGCTTTGCATGCCTGGAGTTTCCTTGCCCCAGCAAGGGAGAGCAGAGCGGCCGGGGGAAGAGGAAGGAGAGTCTCTGTCTCTGGAAGGTGCAGTTACTTCCCCTAGCCTGCCTTGAGGGAGGGTTGCACTGGCATGTGTAGGGCAGCTCTCACATGTTTGTTTTAGAAGTCAGGAGCAGAATCTGCTCTGCTAAGCCTGTTTCTGAAATAAGGCAGTACATTTAGCTACATTGCTAATTGCTGTGATCAAGCCCTCTGCAGGAGGATCTGCTGGCTTCCACCCACAGGCAGGGGATCAGCCCAGGTGCTCATGCTTGTCCTGCCTGAAGATCTTGTGAATGTCTCTCTTGGAGAGTGCGATGTGCGGGGGCTGGAAGCTGGCTGGATTTGTCTTCTTACCACCTGCCTCTGATACTGGCTGTTTCTGATTAACCACATCTCATTCAGAGGGTGCATAACCATTCCTTAGGTGTAGCTGGCTGTCTCCTCAGACACCTGATCTGTTTTCCGTACAAGGTGTAAGCAGCAAGTGCCTTTTACTTGTCCTGTGGAGTGCCCTTGCAGGGCATGAATGTTAAGTGATGTAGGTACATGTGGAGCAATCCCAAACCATGAAGCTGAAAGCTTCACAAGGAGTGTCACTGTGAAAGGTGGTGTCTCAGCCACAGTCCAGCTGCCTCTCTAGTTCCTCATACTCGTGCCTCCATAGATGATAAAGACAACCTTTGTTTCAGCCTCCTTCCACTTCCTCTCTTGAGTTTGCCATGGATGGGAATTGGCTGGCTGACTCCACACTTGCTCTTTGTGTTGTGGGATGCTGGTTTCTCCTTCACGCTGCCTGAAGATGGGGTAGGCTTTGCTGTTCCTTTGAGTGCTGGGCTGGTGAGCTCCCGCCTCTTGCCCTTCACAGTGCCCTTCATCTGCCCCCTTCCCATTCAGGCTGAAGGATCTACGGAAGTTGGGGGAAGGCTGAGTGAGAAGACAGTGGTTGCCCTCATGCAGCTGGGTAAATGTCAAAGTCCCCATGAATCCTCTTCCCTCTTAGTAACATACAACCTCTGAGGATCCAAAACTTCAGATCGAGCACAAGCACAGGAGTTCTGCATTTCTGCTTGGGAAACACACGACGTGGAAAGAGTTTGTTGGTCAGCAGATAACACTGACTCTGTTAGATGGACTAGAAACAAACCAGTTAGTTCTGCAGGGAAGTATAACAGTCTAGACTCTGTAATACATGCCCAATTACAGTTAAGTTACGTTTCAGTCTCCAAGATGAAGTTAGGGCAAAGGAGCCCTTTCAGCAAGGATTTGTGCCATTTATGTATGGCAGAATTCTGTGGCACTACACAGGACAATCACGTCTTTGGTCTTTCTTGGTCTGTTTCCTTGAGGAAGGCACTAGCATGGGTGTTGGAATGGATAGTTTCTTTTGCGAAGTAAGAGTCTATACTGCAAGCCTTCTTTTCCCCTGCAGCCTAGCTGAAATGAGATCTGATGTAGCTTTTGCATCAAAACATTTAAAATTGACATTTGCTATTGCATAACTTTTCATCTAGTGTAAGGGAGAGTGTCTGTTTAGTGAAGTGGAACAAAACAAGTAAGCATGTGATAGCATCTTTCCTGTGAAAAATCTGGAAGATTTTATCCATGAGAGTAAATGAAAGTAATTTCAGTGTGATTAACATGAAAGTTTGACACTTTATATGTTTCCTTGGGGCATGAAATGTCAGGACAAAGGAAATATGATTGAAAAGGTCTTAAATGTATCTCCATCGTAGCATATGTTAAGTGTCATAGTGGATTTAACAAGTAAGTGACAGAGTTGGAAGGGCAGTGCCCTTCAATTAGACCAGCTAATACTGTAAAGAGGACCTGACAAGCTTCTTTCTGGCTAGGACTTAAGCACTTGTGTAAAAGAGATGGTTTTGCTTCTGCTTTTCTTTCAGACCTGTGGGAGATTTGTGTGTCTGAAAACATACTCATTTTCCCAGCAGCACTGGGTATGCTGAATGAGGATATTACCTCCCTGCAAGCAATGTCTTGCTGATATCCCCAGACCATTGCATCTACAGCAATGCCACTACTTTAACTGATAAAGCATATCTCCTGTTTCTGCTCTCTCATGTTGTCGTAGATGGGAAACTGAAAAATGCAGTGAGTGAAGCCTGTATGATAGCTCTTGAAATGAGCCCAGTGCCCAGAATGAATAGGCTCTGAAAAGAAAGCAGTCTTAATTGTATCAAATCACCACAATCGTATATGAAAGTCGTGGACATTTTGTCCATTGTAGTTTAGCTTCTTGGTGCATTTGTCACAGAAAAACTTTATTTCTAAACCAGATAATGGTCAGGATCAGGTCACAGTCAGGTCGCTGTTTTCATTGTGCAGTTTGTAAAGCTTACACAGGGACTAATGATGACTATGAGGTTATGGACAACCGCAGTGGGATGAGGCAGAAGATGAGCTTGTCATGCCCTTCCAGTGTGTTCCAGCCCTGGGAGAGCCAGGGAGAATGATTGCTCATGCTGGGTAGCAATGAGCCTGCTGTTAGGTGGCTGGCAGTCCCTTGGGCTTGGCAGAAAGGCTGGTGCTGGATGTGAGCAGATTGTGGCTGTACTGTGAAACTGTGCTGTGCCCCTGTCCTGGGCCATGTTTGAGATAAGTTTAATGTAGAAGGGTGTGTGATAAGGCACAGGGGTTTTGTGTTTTGTTTTGTTTTTCTCTGAAAGCAATCTGTTGTGTTTCAGAGCTCCACAAACTTCTTGTTCCTTTTAATGTTTAGATAAGAGTTGAAAGAGGAAGCGACCACAGAGGGACTAACCTGTTGGCCTAATGCAGGAAATTTGTGGCAGAGCTGGGAATAAAATCCACAGAGCTTGACTCTTCATCTTATTCCATGGCAGTCCCACATCCTTTGTTTGCTTGGCAGCTGGAGATGGTTTCCAGTTGCTTGTGAGCATGATGTGGACTTGCACCTGATGTGCTTTTCCATGTTACAGCAGTGTTGTGGCTGAGGCTGAAAAGGTCCAGCATAAACTGTATTTTTTCCCAGGAGAGTGCACTCCTTAGCCAAAGCTTTTTTTGTTTGCACATCCCTTAATTGTTACAGGAACATTCTGCTGTCCTTAATCATATCCCTGCAATTTGACCTGCATTTCCTATCGGTATTATCTAGAGCTATTTCATTTTCTAATTCCTCCAGCCTGGTTTTCCAGATGTTCCTGCTGCATGCAGAAGTCACAACTGCTGTACTCCCCCTCTTTCCTCCATCTTCCTTAATTTTTAGGGCTTAGGAAGCTGCTTGCAGTATAGTCACACATTCTGCCTTTTTTTTTTTTTCAGTTACCCAGCCTTGTTCACAAGTGATCCCAGCATTAGTTTTTAACTCAGATTTGTTATCTTACAGGGAGAAGCTAGGGTACTGGAAGTGACTCTTTGCAGCTGTGGGACACAAATTTTGAACATCCAAAATGCATCTTGGGCTGCCCAACTCTGAACTTTGTAAATGTTTGGGGTTTTGTTGTGGTTTGGGTTTTTTTTTTTTCCCCTTAATTTGCTTGAGTATTTTTTTAATATTTTTAATTACAAAATATTTGGCATTGTCAACATACTTTGTTAGCATGTAACTACCTGCTAGTTGCCCTAGAGGTCAAATCTAGAGGATCATCAGAATCCCAGTGTGGTACTCTGGCTATGCAGTGTATGGGGAGTGTTGACTGTTTGGCAGTGGGATCCACAGCGTGTGACTAGTAGTGGGATCATCTGCCCCACTAGCCTGCAGGAGGCACAGTGGCAGAGGATGGGTTTCCTCTCTTCCCCTTGTCCTGTGTGGTACCTGTAGTGGGGTAGGCTTCACTGAGGTCCATCTCTTTTTCCAAGGTATAAGGAGAGGGTGAGGACATGCCTAGGTATGGATCAGATAACAGAGTAAGGATTCATCCCCACACCTGGAAACCTTCAATGGAGGTGTAATGGTGTGTTCCTTCATACTGCAGCTCAGAGAGTTCACAATCCCGCTCGTGACTGGTAAAGTCATGGTCCTGCCCGGGGTGAACATGGAGCCCTGGGAGGAGACAGCAGATGTCATATCCTGTGTAGCTTGGCACTTGAGGGTCTTCTATGACCCCTGGCATATATCCTGCCAACACAACTGATTCCCAAGTTATTAGTGTTAGTGTCATGGTTATGGTTATGTGCTGATGATTGGTGTTCCTGGAGTGCACAGGAGTAACAGTGGGCATGGGAGAGCCCTGTCGTGCTTCAGGCTTGGAGCAGCCTCGGATGCGAGGCATTAGCTGTCTGAGGAAAGATCAAGAGATAGCAGATACACATCTGCTATGGGGATTAGTGCACTGTATTACAAGTTGTTGGTTAAACTCTCAGATTTCTGTTACTTAATTATTCCTCCAAAAGCGAAGTACAAAGTCATTCCCATCTTTCTAGGCACCATTTTAATTGTTCTTTTTAAAAGGCAGGTGATCTTCAGGTGCATAATACCAAGCACATCTGATAGACTTTGCTTTTACAATCCTTACACTACCATACTTAAAGCTACATTATTTTCAGAGGGCAACAAAAAGCCCCAACCAACCAACCCTTTTACATGGTGGAATACTTTGCACAAGGCATCAATTCAGTTTGTAAATTATTTTGTTAAGAATATGTAGGCTACATAAAAAGAACCATAGCAAGATTGTCTTGAAATCTGAGTATGGTTTCAACCGGAGTATTGTGACTTCTGTTGTGGAGTGCCAGTGTGCTTGTTCCCTTTGCCTTTCTTTTCCTCAGTACATAATGTATTCCGTGTGCCTCTTGATGGAGTTATGCTCTGCTGTGTTGTTTACCACCTTTAATGACTTTCTAACAACTTGCTAGATAGTGTGGTGCAAAATTTTGTACTCCTAACCCGAATATGCAGATGAGTGCTAGCAGAAAGAGCAAGTGAAAGTCACAGACATAGCAAAAAATGTGAAATCATGTTTTTCTTAATCTCTCCAGCCATTATTACTTCTGGGATGCTTGTTTATATGTTCAGTCACATGCGTTCGTGTAGAGGATTAGTGGACCTCATGTGGAAAATATCCAGTGATGCTGGAAGAAACAGGTGCTGGAGGACTGTCTGTTTGGTTTAGAGCTGATAAATAAATCTTCTTCCCAGGGACATGGGGAGAGAACAAGGGCTCCCTCCAAAACCCAGAACACAAACCAAGTAATTGGACTCTGCAGGTGGTCTGGCTGTCCATTGCTTCCTGCTCCGTGGTGGATTTGTCAGGAAGAGGAGCAGTTACCTGACCTGCTCTTAATCTTATTTTAAGAACAGCTAAAGCTGTGAGATGAATGAATTAAGTCTGGAGTACATAACCTCATCCCAGCTAATTATCCGATTGTTTTGCTTGAACGTCTGTTGTTATCTGTGTGGGTAGGGAAATTCAGTCTCTGAACGGAGACACAGTGTGGTTTTGAATGCAAGTAGTATTTTCAGTGGCATGACTCTACTACTGCATATGGCTCTTGTACAATCTTGTACAATGCTTGAACTATGCTTCACATGAGAGGCACGGTAGCTAACATCACTGTTATTGTAAGCTAAGGATTACTTGTGGGACTAAAGAGATACTCTGAAAAGGGAAGGGTTTGTTCCTGCTGGACAACCTCAGTATTTGTGTAGGTTCTTCTGATGTTCAAGTAGTTCCATAGTAGTAAGAATTTAATCTGCATTTTCAGCTCCATTTTGTAGGTTCACTAAGAATGCTAACTCAGCAGCCCCCTGTTTGAGTTACCTTAACTGTGGAGCCAGAGAAGTCTGAATGTGCTTCTTTCTCCAAGTATGGAGTATAAGTTGGGAATTGTGAATTGAAGCTGCTAATTTTATACAGCTTTATTCTCTGAGAATTTTTTAGAAGTTGTGTTATGGGATGTCAGCGGAAAAGAAGCTAAGAGGTCATTTAGAGCAGCATTGGGGACTGGGAGATTGGTGAGTTGGTGAAACTAGTTTGGTAGAGTTGGATGGAAGCTTGAAGAATATTTTGCATGAAATGTTTGGGAGCTAAGAAATGATGAGCTAGCACTTTAACTAAAAAACTAAGGAAGTATGGAAAGAATGTACGGATGCCTTCATTAAACTGGACACTTCTAAGAATCTGAGTGAAGTTTCTGAATACTTGAGAGAGCAGTTAAAAAAAGGCAACCGTTAAGCAAAAAAACTTTCGTTCTTGGCAACATATTGAGTAAATGACAAAGAATGATTAAAAGTTCTGCCATGTAGAATCAGGCTCATATGTTCTTGAATTTAATTTTTAAATAGCTTGGGTCTGTTCCCATTCAAAAGCCAAACCATTGCAGAAACGGGTGCATCTGAAATGAGTTTCAAGTGGGTTTTAAAGGCCAGTTTCTATCTGCAGTGGTTATTTGTTCTGTGTGCTGAAAGTCTTACAAGCCAAAAGGTGTCAGTAGAATTGCACAGTGCCACTGCAGTTTAGTATTTTAAAGAAATAACTCCCAAAATATTAACTGCTCATATACAACTATAAATAACAGTTTTGCTGTAGAAAAAAGGAGAGTGTTGTATTGACAGGCATTGTATTTTGTGCTTTTTCCCCCCTCCCCCAGGTGGTTCACTGTCCCATGAAGAAGCTTCACTGGTTGTTAATAAAGGGGAGGAGTTAAGGTTGAGGTGCAACGAGAATGGACCCGTGACTTGGAATTTCCAGAACTCGGACCCATCGGCAAAAGCAAGGAGTTCCAATGAGAAAGAGTGGTACACCAAAAATGCAACAGTCAGAGACACGGGAAGATACACATGCAAAAGCAAAGGGAGTATCGTCAACTCTTTTTATGTTTTTGTTAAAGGTAAATATCAATTAAGGCATTATTTTTGCATTCCCTCTCTTTCCCACTCTCAAAATAATAGGACAGTAAATGCTGGAGGAGGGAATGTATTTGATGAACGAAGGGCAAACAGAGTCTGATACAAGAAATCATCTTCCCTGACAGTAAAAAGAAAACTCACTCCCAGCTTTGCTTGTAATGGTTTTGTCATGAGAGCATGTTCTGGATGAGTTTCTCTTTACATCCCTGTTGCTTGTGCTACCTGAGCTGTCCTTCTAGAAGCTAGCCAAGTGACCTGAATCAGTTGTATGAGTCAGTTGTACTGTTTGGAGCAAGTCATGTCATGTAAGGTTTGGCCCCAACCACTTGATTTATTGAGACATGTAGCTAAAGGATTTGGCTTTTTGAGGCTGCGCTTTCAGGGCTTAAGCCAGTAATGATTCCTCCACCTCCAGCTTCTGATCTACCTTATGACTGATCAGAAGTGTCCAACTTGGGAAGAGTGCCTCTGGTCTGACACATTTTTGCAATCCCTTATTACTCTGTTTTTTCTTCTCATCTTTTGTTGGCTCCTGATCTGTGGCTTCATCAGTTGCCCTCAAACTGACAGTGTACCAATCCTGGCATTCTCTTTTCCTTTCCAAGGAAGAGTTATTTTCCTGCTTCTTCACATATCTCTGGTGATCTTTCTTCCCTGATGATGGAAAAAAGTCCTACAACATCCACCTTTTTGCAGTAATCATTACTTGTCCAACAGGGGTTGTCTCAAAGACCTCCTCTGAGCCCTGCCAGTCCTTTGAGACTTAACTGCAAGGTTGTTCTCCAAGACAGGGGAATACCAGCACAGCACAGTGAAGAGTATTTTCCCAAGGGAAGATAATCTGACTTAGTAACCACAGGGTTTAAAGAATGCTCCTTTAACTGCTCCTGAGTTGTCCAAATAGCCAGGAAGCTACTATGAATGAGTTCTCTTGACCTTCAGTGTTTCTCTGAGGCTATGATTAAAGAAAATCTGGCATGTATTTTACCTACATGTGACAAACATTGTTGACTTTATCTACTATGACTGTTTTCCTGAAGGTCATGGTAATTATCCCAGACAGCTGTGATCATAGATTTGTTTGTGCCTTCCACCACATGACTCTTTCACCTCAGGATAACAGGCAACCCTCCCACTGAGCATGATTACCAAAGTATCAGAGAAGTTGTGTGGCCCTCATGCAACATGTTGTTAATTTCTTTGTCTTAATTGTGTGAAAAATGTGCAACCTTCACTTTGCCAAGTTCCTGGAAGTAAACGAAGTATGTTTGTGAGGTTGGCCATTATTCTGCAATTGGCTTTGTCTTAATGATGCCTTACATCTTCTTGAAAATGCTACCATGAGCTCAGTTGCTTGTAATGTTGCCACAAGCACCCCATGTGCTTTCTGCTTGTAAAGCTGGGCATGGAGAACAGGACCAAGAGCCTTGATCCTGCTAGTCCCAAGTGGCACATAAAATAGTGCCAGCTGTTTATGGGCATGGAGAACAGGACCAAGAACCTTAATCTTGCTAGTCCCAAGTGGCACATAAAATGGTGCCAGCTGTTTAACTTTTACATCCATATGCATCTACTAAGAAGATACCTTCCATGCTTCTGTGACCAAGGATGACGCAGGAGGATGACAAACTATAGGTATATTCCTCTTTGGCACAAAGTGTTGGTGTTGTATCTATAGAAGCAATTTGTGCCCCTATCTGAGCAAGTTTAGTGAAGATCAAGCTAGTTCAGAGGTCTAAATATACAAGAAAAATCTCTTTATTTTGATCTCGATCTCAGGTCCTTTTTCCCCTGGGGAGCCATACTTTCTTCATAGTGAAGATACCTTGTCTCTGTCCATATTGGAGAAAAAGTGGACTGAGAGGAAACCAATTAGCTTAGTCTCTATCAGCAGGGGTAGAGATTTAGGAACTTCTCTAGTCCATTCTCTCTCTGCCCTAGAGTGACAGCTATTCATGGTATTTCTCTAAGTATCTCTGTATGCAAAATGTCACACTTTGGTTCTGTGCTTTACTTTTTCATTTATTGTTTCTATTTTTTTACTATTTCATTTATTTCATCTACTTATTTCATTTATTAGTTCTAGACTGTTGCTTTAAAGCTTTTTGTTTGGGGGGGTACCTTGGGTGCCAGTATCAAATGAAGTTAAAACTACATCTTCACTCTAAGCTAGAAACCAGTCAGTAACTTCTCTATTTAGCGATGAGCACCCTTTAAGTTAGCATTTCCTAGTTACTTGTGCAAATGTCCCGTGCTTTATTTTCAGACTAGTACTTGTCTTAAACCAAATGCGCATTGTCCATCTTCTTTACCAAATTCTTTCAGTCTTCCTTGTTAAGTCATGGTTTGCTGACCTCTAATCATTCAAGTTGTATTAAGCAAGTTTGCAAAAAAAGAAACAAAACTTTTCTCCCTCTTTCTGCATTTCTAATTCATGCTGCTCTGTCGGGAGGGCAGATGGGAGCTGAAATAAGCTTTTGTAGAGTGTTTATCACCACACCATCCTTTATTTTTGCCCAGGTTCTTAGCATTTCAAGGTCATCACCTATATTGAGCTTTAACTTTCGTTATGAATGTATTTAAAGTACTGTATATTTGTGTGCTGGGGTTGGCTGACATGAAGTGCTTTAGGAAAGCTACCCTGTGAAGATTACATGATGATTTTTCAATCAGATATGCTGTTTATATGCCTTTTTTTTTTGTTATATTATTATTAAGGAGGCTAAAAATAGCCCCTGCTTTCAGGGAGAGGAGAAAGAGAGAGAAGTTCTTTGGTGCTTCCTCTGGCAGCAATGTGTGTTCATTTAGATTATGTATTTTACAGAAGTGAAAACCATAATTTAGGTGCTTTTCAACTTCCATTTGCTCGTAAATTTCTTCAAGATCCTCCTGTGGGCATGAAACCTTACAGCCCGGCTGCTAGCTAAAAGCAAATTACTTTTAATGGTCTGTGAAAATCTGTTTACTGTTATTGGAGGTGGAGGGTGGAGGTTTTGGAGCTAAACAAGGCAAAAAAAGATATCTCCCATCTCCGAATAAAAAAGCAGTAATATTATTTTTAGTGGACATGAGTCCTTAGTGTGTCTGGTATTGAATGCTACTGCACATTTCCTGTTGTGCTGCTCTTCTAGGACAAAATTTAATGTCTCTTGGTAAACATGAATTGGGTAATAGTTGTTTTTACTGGCTGAACATAAAACTTTCTTTGATGTAGGTGCCCAACTGCAGAGTTATGGTCATCAGAAGTTCCCTATGCGATGTCAGCTGCTCTGTGACAGGTCTTGTGTTTGTTCACAGATCCAAATGTGCTCTTCCTTGTTGATTCTCTCATCTATGGGAAAGAAGACAGTGACATCCTGCTAGTGTGCCCGCTAACAGATCCAGATGTTTCAAATTTCACGCTGAGAAAATGCGATGGCAGACGTCTTCCCAAAAATATGACGTTCATTCCCAATCCCCAGGAAGGCATCATTATAAAGAACGTGCAGAGGTCGTTTAAAGGCTGCTACCAGTGCTTGGCCAAGCACAACGGAGTTGAGAAAATATCCGAGCACATTTTTCTGAACGTGAGGCCAGGTAACACCAAAATGTTGCCTTCTTGTAGAGCACCTGATTTTACCCTTCACTTTCCAGGAGCTGATGGGAAGTGCTGTGAAGCCTCGCCTTTGTCCTAACCTTTTAATGGGGAGAATGGAGGTGGTGGTCTCTGAGGGCTTTTGGAGTCATCTCCTACTCAAAACCAGAGATGCTTGCACACCAGGGGATTACTCTGGTGCTTGTGGCTGTTGCAGGCTGTCCGAAGGAAGATGGGGGCTTAGAAAGCCTGTTCTGGGCAAGTTGTGTTGGAGTACAGATTGATTGTAGGACACTTGACTTGTAGCTGTGCTAAGCAGCTTTGGCCATGATCATGTTTATTTTCTGTTCCTGGTGATTTCCAGGTGGGTTTTTTTTTTCACCATTCTAAGTAATGTGGATTACGCTGTTGTTTTGAGCACAAACCCTCAGGTTTGGACAGGTTTCTGCATGCAAAGTGGAGATTTGGGTCTGAATCACAGGCCTGACTCACATGTTTGTTGCCCACAAGTGACAAAAGGAACTGATGGCACTGAAGAGGAAGGATTCAGCGAAGAGGCAGAGCTTGGGGAAGCAGAGAGTCCTTGTTTGTCTCTATCTTTGTGAGGATGGTCACAACAGCAACCATGTGCCCAGATTATGATGAGGAGTGTGTTGTGGCTGAGCTGTGATACGCAACACTTGCAGTATACTCTTCAAACCTGTTTCTGATGCCCTACCTCTGACCCTCACCCTTGTGCCCTCAGGTTGGCTGCTTAAGTGGGTTGGGAGGGAGAAGCCCAGCACCCGGCTACGTAGGGTGTTACGGGCTGGTTTTGTCTGGGCAGTTTGGAGCCTGGGGTTACCCCGTGTGTCATTAATCCACTGTATAAATACCCAGGAGAGAAGCGGAGGGAGCGGTTCGGCAAGCCGGGCTGGCTCGGCATTACCTCAGAGGCAGATAAATGAGGTTGTCTCCGCGTAGCTCTGGGGCTTTTGCATGAAGTAACCCCTGGGTGCAGCCGAGAGCGTGTCCCCACTAAGGTGTGTGGGTGAGACAAAGGCTGCAGTGAGGTCTGGGGAGGGAGCATTCCCTGTCCGTGCACACATGTAGGTTGTGCACCGGGAGTTTCTGTTGGCTGCAAGAGCACTTGTGTTCTTCATTGGGTTTCTGTTGCTGAAAGCAGAGGGGCAGGGGCAGGGGCTGTGTTGGTGGCTTTGTGCTTCCAGAGGCAACCAGGCATCAGCGATGCTGACCCGGCGGTGCTGCTGGGGCTGCTGTGGCTGCTGTGCTTCCTCCACTGCCTGCTCTGTGCTGAGGCCAGGCCATCACCAGCATCACCCCTCATGCTGGTGAAGGAGGGGATGCCCTGTTGTGTGATGAAACACTCACTGGTGTTTGCTCCTTGGTGGTGGGGGCTGTGTGACCTAACCAGTGCCATGCTCCTTGGTGGTGGCGCAAGGTGGGCTTCATGGTCTGTGTCAGCCTGGTTTCACATGCACCTTCCCTGGCAGGGTGCAGGCTGAGACCTTGCTCCCAGAAAAGGTTGTCCTTACCTTCTTGTTTTGCAGCCTTGCCTGGCTCATCTGAGGACCGAGTGCCAGGGTGGATATACCACATTGCACTCGTGCTATATTATGCCATACATGTAATGTGTCACTGAAGTACCCTATGGTCTGTGGGAAGCAGCAGAGAAGTCTGCCAAAGACATTCCCAAGAGACCACCTCAGACGTCTTTGTCTTCTCATGTGCCAAAAGTGGCTGGCTCTGATTCGAGGGGTTTGCAAATTAGAGGTCTCCTTGCCTCTAACCTGGCATCAGGCACTTCTGTGTCCAGGGCAAAGGGTTTTTCCAGCTCTTCTGCCTGCTGAGCTGCTGCTGTCTGGGACCTGTGCTCCTGAGACCTAGGACTTTAATTTTCCTTGTTTGAGCTGCTGTATCACAGCTCAGGTTCACACTTGCACTTTGAGGTAACAGATTTGAAATTAAAAGTGGGGATTTTCCTGCCCTTCTCTGGCAATTATTATTTCTGGGATGGTTGTTTATGTGTTCAGTCACGGAAGCATATATGCAGGGTTAGTGGACCTCATGTGAAAATGCTAGAAAAATGATTGCCTGTTTGGTTTAGCACTGATAAATAAATCTTCTTCCCAGGAACATGGGGAGAGAACAAGGGCTCCCTCCAAAACCCAGAACACAAACCAAGTAATTGGACTCTGCAGGTGGTCTGGCTGTCCATTGCTTCCTGCTCCGTGGTGGATTTGTCAGGAAGAGGAGCAGTTACCTGACCTGCTCTTAATCTTATTTTAAGAACAGCTAAAGCTGTGAGATGAATGAATTAAGTCTGGAGTACATAACCTCATCCCAGCTAATTATCCGATTGTTTTGCTTGAACGTCTGTTGTTATCTGTGTGGGTAGGGAAATTCAGTCTCTGAACGGAGACACAGTGTGGTTTTGAATGCAAGTAGTATTTTCAGTGGCATGACTCTACTACTGCATATGGCTCTTGTACAATCTTGTACAATGCTTGAACTATGCTTCACATGAGAGGCACGGTAGCTAACATCACTGTTATTGTAAGCTAAGGATTACTTGTGGGACTAAAGAGATACTCTGAAAAGGGAAGGGTTTGTTCCTGCTGGACAACCTCAGTATTTGTGTAGGTTCTTCTGATGTTCAAGTAGTTCCATAGTAGTAAGAATTTAATCTGCATTTTCAGCTCCATTTTGTAGGTTCACTAAGAATGCTAACTCAGCAGCCCCCTGTTTGAGTTACCTTAACTGTGGAGCCAGAGAAGTCTGAATGTGCTTCTTTCTCCAAGTATGGAGTATAAGTTGGGAATTGTGAATTGAAGCTGCTAATTTTATACAGCTTTATTCTCTGAGAATTTTTTAGAAGTTGTGTTATGGGATGTCAGCGGAAAAGAAGCTAAGAGGTCATTTAGAGCAGCATTGGGGACTGGGAGATTGGTGAGTTGGTGAAACTAGTTTGGTAGAGTTGGATGGAAGCTTGAAGAATATTTTGCATGAAATGTTTGGGAGCTAAGAAATGATGAGCTAGCACTTTAACTAAAAAACTAAGGAAGTATGGAAAGAATGTACGGATGCCTTCATTAAACTGGACACTTCTAAGAATCTGAGTGAAGTTTCTGAATACTTGAGAGAGCAGTTAAAAAAAGGCAACCGTTAAGCAAAAAAACTTTCGTTCTTGGCAACATATTGAGTAAATGACAAAGAATGATTAAAAGTTCTGCCATGTAGAATCAGGCTCATATGTTCTTGAATTTAATTTTTAAATAGCTTGGGTCTGTTCCCATTCAAAAGCCAAACCATTGCAGAAACGGGTGCATCTGAAATGAGTTTCAAGTGGGTTTTAAAGGCCAGTTTCTATCTGCAGTGGTTATTTGTTCTGTGTGCTGAAAGTCTTACAAGCCAAAAGGTGTCAGTAGAATTGCACAGTGCCACTGCAGTTTAGTATTTTAAAGAAATAACTCCCAAAATATTAACTGCTCATATACAACTATAAATAACAGTTTTGCTGTAGAAAAAAGGAGAGTGTTGTATTGACAGGCATTGTATTTTGTGCTTTTTCCCCCCTCCCCCAGGTGGTTCACTGTCCCATGAAGAAGCTTCACTGGTTGTTAATAAAGGGGAGGAGTTAAGGTTGAGGTGCAACGAGAATGGACCCGTGACTTGGAATTTCCAGAACTCGGACCCATCGGCAAAAGCAAGGAGTTCCAATGAGAAAGAGTGGTACACCAAAAATGCAACAGTCAGAGACACGGGAAGATACACATGCAAAAGCAAAGGGAGTATCGTCAACTCTTTTTATGTTTTTGTTAAAGGTAAATATCAATTAAGGCATTATTTTTGCATTCCCTCTCTTTCCCACTCTCAAAATAATAGGACAGTAAATGCTGGAGGAGGGAATGTATTTGATGAACGAAGGGCAAACAGAGTCTGATACAAGAAATCATCTTCCCTGACAGTAAAAAGAAAACTCACTCCCAGCTTTGCTTGTAATGGTTTTGTCATGAGAGCATGTTCTGGATGAGTTTCTCTTTACATCCCTGTTGCTTGTGCTACCTGAGCTGTCCTTCTAGAAGCTAGCCAAGTGACCTGAATCAGTTGTATGAGTCAGTTGTACTGTTTGGAGCAAGTCATGTCATGTAAGGTTTGGCCCCAACCACTTGATTTATTGAGACATGTAGCTAAAGGATTTGGCTTTTTGAGGCTGCGCTTTCAGGGCTTAAGCCAGTAATGATTCCTCCACCTCCAGCTTCTGATCTACCTTATGACTGATCAGAAGTGTCCAACTTGGGAAGAGTGCCTCTGGTCTGACACATTTTTGCAATCCCTTATTACTCTGTTTTTTCTTCTCATCTTTTGTTGGCTCCTGATCTGTGGCTTCATCAGTTGCCCTCAAACTGACAGTGTACCAATCCTGGCATTCTCTTTTCCTTTCCAAGGAAGAGTTATTTTCCTGCTTCTTCACATATCTCTGGTGATCTTTCTTCCCTGATGATGGAAAAAAGTCCTACAACATCCACCTTTTTGCAGTAATCATTACTTGTCCAACAGGGGTTGTCTCAAAGACCTCCTCTGAGCCCTGCCAGTCCTTTGAGACTTAACTGCAAGGTTGTTCTCCAAGACAGGGGAATACCAGCACAGCACAGTGAAGAGTATTTTCCCAAGGGAAGATAATCTGACTTAGTAACCACAGGGTTTAAAGAATGCTCCTTTAACTGCTCCTGAGTTGTCCAAATAGCCAGGAAGCTACTATGAATGAGTTCTCTTGACCTTCAGTGTTTCTCTGAGGCTATGATTAAAGAAAATCTGGCATGTATTTTACCTACATGTGACAAACATTGTTGACTTTATCTACTATGACTGTTTTCCTGAAGGTCATGGTAATTATCCCAGACAGCTGTGATCATAGATTTGTTTGTGCCTTCCACCACATGACTCTTTCACCTCAGGATAACAGGCAACCCTCCCACTGAGCATGATTACCAAAGTATCAGAGAAGTTGTGTGGCCCTCATGCAACATGTTGTTAATTTCTTTGTCTTAATTGTGTGAAAAATGTGCAACCTTCACTTTGCCAAGTTCCTGGAAGTAAACGAAGTATGTTTGTGAGGTTGGCCATTATTCTGCAATTGGCTTTGTCTTAATGATGCCTTACATCTTCTTGAAAATGCTACCATGAGCTCAGTTGCTTGTAATGTTGCCACAAGCACCCCATGTGCTTTCTGCTTGTAAAGCTGGGCATGGAGAACAGGACCAAGAGCCTTGATCCTGCTAGTCCCAAGTGGCACATAAAATAGTGCCAGCTGTTTATGGGCATGGAGAACAGGACCAAGAACCTTAATCTTGCTAGTCCCAAGTGGCACATAAAATGGTGCCAGCTGTTTAACTTTTACATCCATATGCATCTACTAAGAAGATACCTTCCATGCTTCTGTGACCAAGGATGACGCAGGAGGATGACAAACTATAGGTATATTCCTCTTTGGCACAAAGTGTTGGTGTTGTATCTATAGAAGCAATTTGTGCCCCTATCTGAGCAAGTTTAGTGAAGATCAAGCTAGTTCAGAGGTCTAAATATACAAGAAAAATCTCTTTATTTTGATCTCGATCTCAGGTCCTTTTTCCCCTGGGGAGCCATACTTTCTTCATAGTGAAGATACCTTGTCTCTGTCCATATTGGAGAAAAAGTGGACTGAGAGGAAACCAATTAGCTTAGTCTCTATCAGCAGGGGTAGAGATTTAGGAACTTCTCTAGTCCATTCTCTCTCTGCCCTAGAGTGACAGCTATTCATGGTATTTCTCTAAGTATCTCTGTATGCAAAATGTCACACTTTGGTTCTGTGCTTTACTTTTTCATTTATTGTTTCTATTTTTTTACTATTTCATTTATTTCATCTACTTATTTCATTTATTAGTTCTAGACTGTTGCTTTAAAGCTTTTTGTTTGGGGGGGTACCTTGGGTGCCAGTATCAAATGAAGTTAAAACTACATCTTCACTCTAAGCTAGAAACCAGTCAGTAACTTCTCTATTTAGCGATGAGCACCCTTTAAGTTAGCATTTCCTAGTTACTTGTGCAAATGTCCCGTGCTTTATTTTCAGACTAGTACTTGTCTTAAACCAAATGCGCATTGTCCATCTTCTTTACCAAATTCTTTCAGTCTTCCTTGTTAAGTCATGGTTTGCTGACCTCTAATCATTCAAGTTGTATTAAGCAAGTTTGCAAAAAAAGAAACAAAACTTTTCTCCCTCTTTCTGCATTTCTAATTCATGCTGCTCTGTCGGGAGGGCAGATGGGAGCTGAAATAAGCTTTTGTAGAGTGTTTATCACCACACCATCCTTTATTTTTGCCCAGGTTCTTAGCATTTCAAGGTCATCACCTATATTGAGCTTTAACTTTCGTTATGAATGTATTTAAAGTACTGTATATTTGTGTGCTGGGGTTGGCTGACATGAAGTGCTTTAGGAAAGCTACCCTGTGAAGATTACATGATGATTTTTCAATCAGATATGCTGTTTATATGCCTTTTTTTTTTGTTATATTATTATTAAGGAGGCTAAAAATAGCCCCTGCTTTCAGGGAGAGGAGAAAGAGAGAGAAGTTCTTTGGTGCTTCCTCTGGCAGCAATGTGTGTTCATTTAGATTATGTATTTTACAGAAGTGAAAACCATAATTTAGGTGCTTTTCAACTTCCATTTGCTCGTAAATTTCTTCAAGATCCTCCTGTGGGCATGAAACCTTACAGCCCGGCTGCTAGCTAAAAGCAAATTACTTTTAATGGTCTGTGAAAATCTGTTTACTGTTATTGGAGGTGGAGGGTGGAGGTTTTGGAGCTAAACAAGGCAAAAAAAGATATCTCCCATCTCCGAATAAAAAAGCAGTAATATTATTTTTAGTGGACATGAGTCCTTAGTGTGTCTGGTATTGAATGCTACTGCACATTTCCTGTTGTGCTGCTCTTCTAGGACAAAATTTAATGTCTCTTGGTAAACATGAATTGGGTAATAGTTGTTTTTACTGGCTGAACATAAAACTTTCTTTGATGTAGGTGCCCAACTGCAGAGTTATGGTCATCAGAAGTTCCCTATGCGATGTCAGCTGCTCTGTGACAGGTCTTGTGTTTGTTCACAGATCCAAATGTGCTCTTCCTTGTTGATTCTCTCATCTATGGGAAAGAAGACAGTGACATCCTGCTAGTGTGCCCGCTAACAGATCCAGATGTTTCAAATTTCACGCTGAGAAAATGCGATGGCAGACGTCTTCCCAAAAATATGACGTTCATTCCCAATCCCCAGGAAGGCATCATTATAAAGAACGTGCAGAGGTCGTTTAAAGGCTGCTACCAGTGCTTGGCCAAGCACAACGGAGTTGAGAAAATATCCGAGCACATTTTTCTGAACGTGAGGCCAGGTAACACCAAAATGTTGCCTTCTTGTAGAGCACCTGATTTTACCCTTCACTTTCCAGGAGCTGATGGGAAGTGCTGTGAAGCCTCGCCTTTGTCCTAACCTTTTAATGGGGAGAATGGAGGTGGTGGTCTCTGAGGGCTTTTGGAGTCATCTCCTACTCAAAACCAGAGATGCTTGCACACCAGGGGATTACTCTGGTGCTTGTGGCTGTTGCAGGCTGTCCGAAGGAAGATGGGGGCTTAGAAAGCCTGTTCTGGGCAAGTTGTGTTGGAGTACAGATTGATTGTAGGACACTTGACTTGTAGCTGTGCTAAGCAGCTTTGGCCATGATCATGTTTATTTTCTGTTCCTGGTGATTTCCAGGTGGGTTTTTTTTTTCACCATTCTAAGTAATGTGGATTACGCTGTTGTTTTGAGCACAAACCCTCAGGTTTGGACAGGTTTCTGCATGCAAAGTGGAGATTTGGGTCTGAATCACAGGCCTGACTCACATGTTTGTTGCCCACAAGTGACAAAAGGAACTGATGGCACTGAAGAGGAAGGATTCAGCGAAGAGGCAGAGCTTGGGGAAGCAGAGAGTCCTTGTTTGTCTCTATCTTTGTGAGGATGGTCACAACAGCAACCATGTGCCCAGATTATGATGAGGAGTGTGTTGTGGCTGAGCTGTGATACGCAACACTTGCAGTATACTCTTCAAACCTGTTTCTGATGCCCTACCTCTGACCCTCACCCTTGTGCCCTCAGGTTGGCTGCTTAAGTGGGTTGGGAGGGAGAAGCCCAGCACCCGGCTACGTAGGGTGTTACGGGCTGGTTTTGTCTGGGCAGTTTGGAGCCTGGGGTTACCCCGTGTGTCATTAATCCACTGTATAAATACCCAGGAGAGAAGCGGAGGGAGCGGTTCGGCAAGCCGGGCTGGCTCGGCATTACCTCAGAGGCAGATAAATGAGGTTGTCTCCGCGTAGCTCTGGGGCTTTTGCATGAAGTAACCCCTGGGTGCAGCCGAGAGCGTGTCCCCACTAAGGTGTGTGGGTGAGACAAAGGCTGCAGTGAGGTCTGGGGAGGGAGCATTCCCTGTCCGTGCACACATGTAGGTTGTGCACCGGGAGTTTCTGTTGGCTGCAAGAGCACTTGTGTTCTTCATTGGGTTTCTGTTGCTGAAAGCAGAGGGGCAGGGGCAGGGGCTGTGTTGGTGGCTTTGTGCTTCCAGAGGCAACCAGGCATCAGCGATGCTGACCCGGCGGTGCTGCTGGGGCTGCTGTGGCTGCTGTGCTTCCTCCACTGCCTGCTCTGTGCTGAGGCCAGGCCATCACCAGCATCACCCCTCATGCTGGTGAAGGAGGGGATGCCCTGTTGTGTGATGAAACACTCACTGGTGTTTGCTCCTTGGTGGTGGGGGCTGTGTGACCAGCTCATGTCTCTGGCCAGCTTGATGCTGCCATGATCTTCAGTGGTGGAGTAGGGATGGGCAGTGGGGTTCATCTCAAGTGTGGAGCTTGCTGTGGCAAATTGAAGTCTTTTCCTGGTGATTTGGGAGCTCTGATGCAGTGAATTTTTATGAATACTGAATTTCAATTAATGAGAAAAGAATGAAAGTTCAGTACAGCCATCTCTGGCATTCTCCTTTGACAACAGAAATCAAGTCTGTTCTTGCTGTCTCTCTTGTTTGTTCTGTAACAAAGTTTTCTTTCAACTGTTTTTTCTTTTTTTTTTTTTTTTTTGAATAATGGCCAAAGAAAGAAATCAGTTGATGTTTCTTTGAAATAGGAAAGTGCAAGTTGTACTATTGGAATATTTCACTTTTTTATGGGGTAAAATCTGTACCTGCTCAATACAGCAGTGACTTCAGATGGGAAGTGCTGACCTAGCATCCACTGCCAGCCACCCACTGGTGGTGGGTTGTTGGTGGCCAGTGGGACCTGGGCAATATGCCTGTGTTCTCTGTTTCGGGGGAAGCATGAAGTAAGTGGAAGTATCTGCTGAAGGCCATTAAAAGCAGAGCAGCATTGCCATCCTCAGTGTCATAATTACTGTGCTATAGTGTTCAGCCCTCATTGAGTTCACCAGGTAAAACTCACACTTTCTCCTTGGGTGAGGATTTAAATGGATTGGAGACCCTTTGGTGGGTGATGTTTTTGTAATCATAACTGGCACTCAGACCCCCAGGCTTCTGGCACAGAAAGGCAGAAGAAGCATCCATGAAACAGGGAGCTCTGCACACATACTGACATACACTAGCCCTGCTACAATAGCACAGGGAGCGTTTATGTCCAGCCTTTCTCAAAACAATGAGGAGCTTTATGGACTTAATGGCTTTTTTGTTGTTGTTCATAGATGTTTCTGGTGGGTGAGAACACAGCACACCTTCTGCACTGGCTTCCTCCTGTCTCTTGGGTACTGCTGAATGCCAGGGAGATTTTTGTGTCAGCCTTTATATCTGAAGAGAGCAAACATGTTTCTTTGTTCTCTTCTGTAGCTGCTTGCAGCAACATGAGGAAAACATTATTGTTAAAGTAAGAATGGCTGAAAAGCATGGCGTTTTCCTAAGTGTCGTGTCATTTACCTAAGACAACTACAAAGCCTGTGTCAGAGGCAGGAAAGAGTCTGGAAGACCTTAGCTGATATAAGTTCCATTCACAGTCTGAGAGTGAGTCTTCCTGCATAAAAGCCCTATTGGGAAGTTCACTGGAGTTTCATAAATGAGAAAAAGTTGGAGAAAATTTTGAAGGAAACAGAAAAAACAAATTGCAGAGGGGACAGAGGACAAGCTGAAGAGCTTTGTGGAGATAGGAGATACATAGTCCTCATAAATACTTAACTTTTGACAAAAGACACCCCATAGCAGAACAGGGGTACAGCTAGCCCATGTCACCTACTGTTGAATAACAAACTTGTCCACAGTCTTTGGCTCCAGCCACCTTGAACCATCACCGTGAGCAGAGGTTGTGGTGCTTTCAGAGGTGGGTGTTCTGTAGTCTTTAAGCTGTACTGTCCTTACAAGGCTGTCCATCAGGGGCTTCCAGGGACCTGTCAGACAGTACTTTGTGTCGGTGGTATTTTCTAATTCAAAGTTTCAGTTCATGCTAGCCTGTGGTTCTTCAGTGGCTAATCCTCACCATGTTTTCAGTTCCAGAGTGCAGCATTTTAATCACCGTCATGGAATGGATCATCCTGTTGATAGTTCAACATCATTTGAGTTTCTTCCTGCAAGTTGCTATGTTCTTGCATATTATCTAACTTTAAATGTAATTTGAAGGGGGACTGAAGCAGAAACATGTTTGTTGTAAGGGAACAACTGTGTATATGTTAGATAAATTTGGATGCTTCTCAGAGGCCTGAAATTTTATTGGAAAGTTAATGACTGTTTTTTCTTGTCCCCCTGTGGAAGCTCTGAAGCTAATGAAAAGTACACTTCTAAATTATTTTCCAGTTCACAAAACTCTTCCTGTCATTACCTTATCCAAAAGCCATGAGCTTCTCAAAGAAGGAGAAGAATTTGAAGTTACATGCATAATCACGGATGTGGACAGCAGTGTACAAGCTAGCTGGATTTCTCACAGAAGTGCGGTGAGTTCCTTTAATTGTATCATATATGCCTCAGCACAGTATGCAAACTCTCTGTAGATATTCACATACTTGTCTCAGATACCTGATGCTGTATCAGTTTGGATTTGTTGCATTTCCAAAGGTTCCACATCCCACAGACTGTCCTATGCCCATGCAGATGGCTGAGAGGAAGTGCATCTGCATGGGTTTTCCCCCCCAAGCAGAAATTAAAGTTAGGCTCTTCAGTGTAAAGTTTAGGTGACCTCTATTGGGCTTCCTAAATACGGAAGCATGGAGTGCCTACACATCACATTGCAATCAATGGGAGCTGCAAATATCAACACATGGACTGCAAATTACATATTCTTGTCGTTATCATTAAGAGTAAAATACCTGCTAATTAGCATGGGACTGTGTGTGACAGGAATAGTAGTAAGCATTTGCAGGAATGATTAATTCATTTAAATTACATGGTGTGCCTCACTAACTGGGGAAGTTCTGAAAAATGAACCGGTGAACTGGCTTCTGTCTGTAGTGACAGATGAAGCTACTGCCTGGCATCACCAGTTGAATTATTGGCAGGCTAAGTGTTATAGTAGAGTTGATTACTGGCAGCATAGCTATTCTGCAGACAAGGGACAGAGAGATCCCCTCCCGTGGTCAGCCAGCATGCTGCCAGCTCTGCCTTTGAAATGAGCAGCAGGCACTGGGTTGTTTCTAAGGATGCTTCTTGGTCTTTTGGGTATACCCTGAAATTTCTATTAATTGAAAGCCCTTGTGAAGACCTGTTAGTAACTTCTGCAGTTCTGGTGTCCTCAACATAAAAAGGACATGGAACTGTTGGAACAAGTCCAGAGGAGGGCCATGAAGATGATC
>JBCJKH010051650.1:41845-76500 GCA_039877255.1 Loriculus beryllinus
TTTTTTCTTGTTTTTGCTCTCCTCTTTTTTTATCTTTTCCCAGTGAAATTAATCATGAATTACCGTTTGTAAAGCTAATACATTCAGGTAAATACTAGCTTCCTTTGCGTGCAATGTGTCAGACAGTCAGGCAGTGAGGCACTTTGGTAGTGGTGTCTTACAGAGATGTATGTCCTCTGTGGGAACTGGGAGGTCTGCGCTGGTTGCTCTGTAGTTCCTTTTCTGGTTGCGGTGTAATATTTAATACACAGGGCAGATGTAAGAGAGATGTGGTTTGACAGATTTAGTATGCTTGTAACTGTGAAGAAACTGTCCTTTTTACAGGCGGGTAAATCATGCTGTGCAGGAATGGGAACTGCACTGTTGTTCTTTGGTTGTTTAAGCTCTGGGCTTTGCTGGTTTAGGATCTTTCATCAAACCAAATACTCAGTGGAGTTAGGTATTCTTCCAAAATCCAGCCCAAGCATTCAGTGTAAGATCTGATATTTTCACAGATGGTCAGTGCTTGCAGGACACTGATTCAGACCTGGACATACTTGAGCATGTGAAGCTCTGTTCACCTAAGTAATTCCGCAGATGATGATGCACCCAAGTTGCTGGGGTGAAATGTAAATGTCAGTGCAGATTCTGTGTACCCCTAATGTGTGACCTCCATTTTTGTTTATTGCAGCAAAACCTGAGATTCTCACTTTGGATATGCTTAGCAATGGTATTCTCCAGTGCGTAGCAGCTGGATTCCCAGCCCCAACCATATACTGGTATTTTTGCCCAGGAACTGAGCAGAGGTGAGTTAAGTAAACCAGAGTCTCCAAAGGTTATTCTAGATGCAACACACCCATTTACAATTAAAAATTAAGAACATAAAATGACTTGATAACACTTATATTCAAATGTTACATCACTTTTTTCATCATTTTGGCACTGCATTATTTGCAGTGGTTTGAGAGAAGGCAGGGGTACGTTTCATTATTCTCCTTTGCATGCTGTCCTTGGAAGGGGGATAACCAGCACATTCTGCTGCAGACAAGGAAAAGCCAAACTTTCTCTCTGCTGCAAGCTAGCTAAGATTTGCATCAGTTTGGCCCCAGATGACACATTCTGTATGCAATTTTAGCAGAATGGCAGTCACAGAATCACTTGCAAATATGGCTGTTATCTTCTGTTTATTGTGTAATGATGTAATTTTTCAAGACATAAAGTAATTAGATTTCTATTCACATGAAGTATATGACAAGTAAACAAGAGTGAAGTTATTATGAATATAACCTGATGTGTAGATACCACACTTCTAAAAAGACTGTAGAGTTTCATTGTGAAGTGAGCATTTCTGAAGCACATTTTAAGGTTTTGGTTGAATTCCACTGTGGGTGTAGATGTCGTATTAGCAAGTCAAGTAAGCAGTCTCACCTGTGTAATTAGATTTGTGCCTAAAATAATTGTTATTTCCTTGATTTTTTTTAAATAGTACTTTTTTCTCTTGTCTTAACTGTGTCCTCATGTAGTATGTAATGTACAAAAGAGAGGCAGAATCTTGAGAGAGCAGTACTGGTTATTTTCTGGCTGCATATTAGCCTGATGGTATTGTGCGTATATTATGGAATATTTTTTTTATGTGCTGTGATAAAATTATGTTTGGGAAAAGTTTTCAGGAGTAGGTAATACTCCACAACTGCTTGGAGGTGAAGTTGGAGATGCAGTTTGAATGGTACATTACCCTTAGTAGACTTACAGACCTGTAGGTATCTAGTCAAAAGCAAACACAAAGACCTCATGGTGTCCAGTTGGATCAGGCTTGATGTACATACCCATTTCACCCACTATATAGAAGACAAGTGAGATATCATGAGTAGGCTAAGTTCCGAAGATAAGATGGTCAGCTGAACCCCTGTGTAGAGCAGTTTTGTTCAGTTATCTGATGCTCTGGCAGTGACTATCTGCCTCAACAGCAGGATCTGTCATCCATTGCATGGCAGGTAACTGTCAGTATTGTTTCTCTTAGGTGTTCTGATTCACCAGCAATATCTCCCATGAATGTCAGTTACACAAATTCATCAGTGCCATCATTTGAACGAATCCTGGTTGAAAGCACCATTAATGCCAGCATGTTCAGGAGCACTGGCACTGTGTGCTGTGAGGCCTCTAGCAATGGGGACAAGAGCTCTGCTTTTTTCAACTTTGCTATTAAAGGTAACGGCTGGAACAAATGAAATCATAAAACGTGGGTGCCATTCAGCTCTTTCTGTAAGAGGATTTTAAGTTCTTTACCTTTGCCATAAAGAAGTTTGCAGTACTGTGGCTGATCATATGATGATATATTACACTGCATGCTGTGCCTGTCAAAGTGTTTCTTTTTTTCAGTCTAAGTTTTTCAATGAATAATGGTATCATCTTTTTATGGCTTCAGATAAGCAGCACAGTAGGTAGCATTACACTGTCTTTCACTCTCTCCCTCCCTCTTCCTATTGTTGTCTGTTTGACTGTTTAGTCCATCACTTCTTTTCCGAGGGTTCTAAATGTTTTTACAATGTCTCAGGAAAAATGCAGTCCCAAACTTCTCCGGAGCCTAAGGGCTCTGCTGCTGTAAAAGAAGTAACAACTTACTGCAAAAGGACTTGCGAGTTTTGTAGAAGCATTTGTGGGTTTATGGGGGAAAAAAAGGCACTAGAACATAGATGACTTGAAATGTGCTTGTAAATCTGTGCTCTTTGCAGAATCAAATGTTCTTCTGCTTCTTTTTTCTCTGTTACACCCAGATATAACATATAAACAAATAAGCCAGATTTGGGGCATATGTGTTTTACTGGAATGGTAATCCTTCGCTACTTGTCACAACCTCTACGCGTAAAGACTGTGCTGTAGAGATCACACTTGAGAGAAAAAAAAAAGAGAAGAAATTAGGACTTAAAAAAAAAAGCTTTCTTTAAACTAACTTGACTGAGATCGTGCAAGTCTGTTGCATTAATCAATCATGCCTCCTGATTGTTGAAGCTGAGACTCTTTACGCAACTAACTGGATAGCTTCTGTGCCAGCTCTGTCCCCCACAGCTCATTCAGGAAAGTTATTCTGGTGTATCTGGAGCACATCCAGGAAAGTCAAAAACCCAAGTCGTGTTTCATAAGGAAGAACCAAGGAAAGGTTTTCACCTGCATCTTTTTAATACAATTTTTTTAGTACTGAAGCAGAATTTTCTGTTTCTTTCCAGAACAAATCCGTACCCATACCCTTTTCACCCCTTTACTAATTGCATTTGGAGTTGCTGCAGGACTGATGTGCATCATAGTCGTGATTCTGGTGTACATATATTTGCAGGTAAGGCCAGAAGCCCCTTTGCCGGAGTAAGGAAAGTGTGTGAGCTGCCTGTGGAGGCTTCAGGAGTGACAGCTGTTCTCCTTCTTTTCCAGAAACCCAAATATGAAGTTCAGTGGAAAGTTGTTGAAGAAATAAATGGAAACAACTATGTTTACATAGACCCAACGCAACTTCCTTATGATCACAAATGGGAATTTCCTAGAAACCGATTGAGTTTTGGTTAGTTTAGATTTATTTAACTTCATCTGCAAGGTGAAAACTTCATGTCTCATATGAGACTTTGGTCAAACACTGGAGGGTTTTGTCAGAAAGACCTGCAATAAAGCAGATAGTGATAATTGCTCATACTTACCTTGGGACAAAAAGCAAGCATGCATATCTACAATAGCTTCCCTGATATCAAGATGAAGTATTGAACCCTTCAAGAAGAAGTACTCGAAGTTGTTACAGAGGTTTGTTTGGTTTTTTTTTCTTTATTAGGTAAAACCCTTGGTGCTGGAGCTTTTGGAAAAGTTGTTGAAGCCACTGCTTATGGTCTATTTAAATCTGATGCTGCTATGACAGTAGCAGTAAAGATGTTGAAAAGTAAGTTGCTTTAAATATACTGTACAATTTTTCTCACTTCGTTGTGGTCAATGTGCTACATACTGAACGTTGTGCTTTGCCTTGCAGCAAGTGCCCATTTAACAGAAAGAGAAGCCTTGATGTCAGAGCTTAAAGTGCTGAGTTACCTTGGAAACCACATTAATATTGTGAATCTACTTGGAGCTTGCACTATTGGAGGTGGGATTATCAGCAGATTATTGATTATTTCTGTACGTTGTTTTATTGCCAGAAGGAGGAACCCTGTGAAGAAGAATCCAGTGCTGGCAAGTCTAGGAATCTTAAATACATTTCTTGTTTAGGCAGGTCACAGATCACCATGACTCTCACCTGTGAATTACTGAACCTACATTTTAGGCTCATCCTAAAACCAGTAATGAGACCATTGTAGCTGCAGCTAAACGGGAAGGTTGCAGTTACTGTCTTTCGTGTGAGCCACTGTGTGCTTTCTTCTTGAGAGAAGAAAATGCAAAAACGCGTGGCATGAGTTTTTTCCTTAAGCACACTATTTCTCATGAATGAGAAGAGACATGTGAGCTAGTTCCTTGTTGGTATCCAAGGTGAAGTCAACATGCCTGTCTTGTCTAGTCTTCTAGCCTTCTGTTAGAACTGTAAATGTGTCTATTAAGGCACCACTGAAATTACAAATTCTAAGCAGCAGAAAGTTGAGAAAAAGACTTTTCTAAATAAACTACTGCACAACACAAAGGTGTCACATTTAATGTTAACTTTAAAAGTTTGTTTTCATACATAGTAAAAGCTACAAAACAGCTGAAATGTCAATACAGAGTGATACAGTCCTGTATTTTTAATTTATGTGCATCTTACCATGAAAGATGGTGTTGCTTCTTACACAAATATTTGCTTTTTAAGTTTTTGCTTCATTTTTCAAAGAAGAGGAGCTTGTAAAAATTCACAGATTTAGACAGAAGCAAAACATTTCTCACTTTCACATTTAATGATTTAAAAGTAGGATGAAACAATTTTGTTTAAGCAGGCGACAAAGTAGATTCACTGGCCTGAGTCTGTGTCTGTCTCGGATGAAAATACACAGCATCTGTAAGAAAATCACACCACAAACGCTGCATTTGCTACTATGAAAGCTGTAATTTTTAACTGCAGAAAAATGGAAATAAACTAGTGAGGTTAGGAAACAGAGGTAGAGAACAGCCTTACAGATGAAATAACATGCAGTGCAATTACACATTCAAGGGCTATAGCTGGAGTCATTCACTCAGAAAACATATATTTGATCTATAAACATCCGTGCTGGAGATTACTTGATTCTCCTTTCTGATTTCATTTTAATATTCTAAGACCTTGCGCAATGTAGCTTTCTGTCGCAGCAGGCTGTTCTGTTTGAATGATTTTTCCTATTATGCTGCAGAATATAACACTCTACATCATTTCGAAAACATTACTGAAGGAGTGTGAAGCTCTACTGTAAACAGAAGTGAATCAAAAGGATTAATGTTTGAAGCTTGAATTACTCTAACATTTGAAACAAATGACTTCCTTCAGGAAGTGAGCAAAATCAAACAGATGTGTCTGGCCAGAAACATTATCACATGAAGAAAAAGACCTTATTTGTTTAATCTTTTTACAATGCAATGCTATTGAAGGGGGTGGAGGCAAATTAGTTGGGAGCAACACAGCTTTAGCTGAACCATAGTTGCCATTCTGTGAAAGAAGATGCTGTGTTACTTTTCTATAACTTCTCAAGTCTAGACAGTGCTGGAAGTGTGATTTTTAATAGCCCAGCTTGTGCGCTTGGCTGAATGCTATCTTTATATAAGGCTTTCTGCTTTAAAAACGATACTCACCTGCTTTCTAAACCTCGTGTGCATCTGCAGGTCCCACTTTAGTCATTACAGAATATTGCTGCTATGGCGATCTTTTAAATTTTCTGAGACGGAAAAGAGATTCATTTATTTGTCCAAAACACGAAGAACACGCAGAATCAGCAGTTTACGAGAACCTTTTGCATCAGGCAGAGCCTGCAGTGTAAGTATGATCTGCTGAAACGTCCTTGTGTTTTTAGAGGATTGAGAAGGAGGAGATAACAAAGTTTATTAGGGGTAAGAGATGTGGAGAAACCATCCATGCAGCTGGCTTTGAAGAATCTTTGCTGGGCAAGGAAACAATCTAATTAAAGAGACGATTTGTACAGTGGGTGGTTTATTCTAACAGAGTGCAATTGATTGTACACACTCTGTTTTACTTTATCAAATTTCCTGTAGTTATTTCATGCAGCTCCTTGGCTCCAGTCTTCATACGTGTTTGTGTTTATCGTTCCTGTTAAACTTTGGCAGTGCTCATTTAGCAGTTTGAATGACAATTCCCCCAGTGTTGGGGTGTTAATACTCTGAGTTCTCCTAAGTCCCTGCCTTCAGAAATGACTTCTTACAAAATCCAGCCAGCGCATTACAGTGTTAGAGGCAAGCTGCCACCGATACAGCTCACTAGATTTTGCGTTGACACGGCCTGTGTCACGATTCCGAGATTGCTCTTGTACTTTGTTTTATTTTTTTTTTCTATTTACTTCATCTGTGTATTTTTAACACTCTGTTTTAGATACCAGCCCAGAGCTCTTTCCAAGTACATTTCCAAGCAGATTTTCTGCTCACTCCTACCCTTTGCAAAGTGAGGGGAGATATAATTTGCCAGAACTGAGGGGCTGTTGCAGTACCTGCTCATTTTTATTTTTAGCCTGTTTATTGCCCCAGTGGGACCATTACTTTGTCTTGGCAGACACAAAAGAACCAGGCAGACCCTTAGGAGGTGGTAAAGTCCTTTGTCCCATTAAGCTGTAGTACTGGTGGAGCTGTTTGTGCCATGGATGGGTGGTAATGACCCAGAGAGGTTGGGACTATTGAGGTGATGAATGTAAAGCTGTGAGTTGCCATTGGAGGTGTGTCCTCTTTTCAGTAAAGGAACCTCACTGAGCACAATTTGCAAGTTGAGGTATAAACAGCAGAGTATTTACCAGATTCTCATATTAGTATTTACTGTAAAGTTGCAGCTGCTAAATGGATCAGATGTGTTTCTGGTGATGACTAAAACTATTGGTAATCTCATTACTCCTTTCCATGTTAGCTCTGTGGCTGCATTTATTGTACATAAACAGATATTTCAGGCTAAGGAAGGGCTATGTGTATGAGTTCTAATGGCAATGAAGTGAAAAATGCCAAAGTACATCCATAATTTCTAAAGGTGCCCAACTGTGTATTTATAAACCATATAGGATGAAAATCTGTACATTTGAATTATATATAGCAGTAAGAAAACTTAAAAAATGTAGCAGATGGCTGTCCCAAGCCTCAGCTTCTTCAAAATACATGTGAATCCTCTATGGTACTTGAGAATCTCTGAATTTAACATTTCTTACCGTTTGTCTTGTGCATTTCAATTGCCACTTGAGTTGTTGAAATATTCTGGTAGAAGTTGGCCTAAGGAGAAGGAAGCACTAGCAAATCCTGTGAAACATCTGGATGTTAATTTATAGAGGGTGAAGTCTGTATAAACAGTATATGTATGAAAGGTTTTGTTTGCTCACCTGAGCCAAACTCCAAACTTTGAGATGTATCATTAGCTGTACTGAGAAACTGTACAGGCCTTTCCGCATCTTTTTTACACACCCATGCATTTCCAAACTACCGATCATTTGTAAAGCATTATATTCAGAAGGTTGGAGTAACCTTGGCTTTTTTTTTGGGTGCCTTTTGAGACCTGTTTCACTGAACTATGTTTCATTTTATCTGCTGCCTCTACAGTGATGTTGCCAATGAGTACATGGACATGAAACCAGGAGTGTCATATGCAGTCCCACCAAAACCTGATAAAAAAAGACCAGTGAAGTCTGGTGAGTACACTGATAAGGAATCCTCTTTGCCTGTGGGAGTACAGAGAGAGGTGCTTCATGGATTTTTTCAGTTTTATCAGACTTTTCTCTCACAGACGAGGACAATTAAAACTCATTAATTGATATGAGAAGGCTTGAGAAAGAACAGTATGCTGAATTACAGTGTCTTGTGTTTCTCCACATTTAAATGGAGTATCAGAATTATTTTCTCCTTTTTGGTGATGGGCTATTTATGTGACTCTAGTCTGGTACTTATTTAGATCACTGTTTTATTTAACATTAAGACATAAATTATTGCACTTGCTCCACTCAAAAGCTGTTGTTTATATTGTGTAGGATCCTACACCGATCAGGATGTTACTCTTTCTGTGTCAGAAGATGATGAACTTGCTCTAGATGTTGAAGATTTACTAAGCTTTTCTTACCAGGTGGCAAAGGGCATGAGCTTCCTTGCCTCCAAAAACGTAAGTTAAGAATTTTTCAGAGCTGGACTGAATCACTAGATTTCTGATGTCCTCTAGCATCACTTTCAGTGTTTTAATGTAATGTGTGTGTTTAAATGCTGAATATTTCTGTGTTCTTTTCAACAAGCACTGCAAACTGACGTGCTCTTCCTTGTACCTGCAGCTTTGACTAGTGTTGGAGTTCTGTACTGTGCTCGTTGGCCAGAAGTGGCAGTTTATATCCCATAAAACAGAATACAGGGTGCACAGTAGTCAATGTCAAGCAGTGCTATTGCACATCCACGGTTCAGGCTAGTACAATTGGTGGTCTTGCCCATGAACAGAAACTAGTCATAGAAGTGTCAAGAGAGGAGACAGAAAGGAGGAATTGCAATGTAGTATGTTCGCTGCACCCTGAGACTCCACTGATTAATAATGCCATGTGCTGGGAGATGGCAGATGCAGCTGAACCCTGCTGAGCTTGGCTGGTGCCTCTTATGGGTTTCATCTCCAGCCCTTCCTTGTTTCCTGGAGCACGCAAAACTCCTTATGGCTTTGGAGGCAGTGAATGGAAACCTCGAGCAGTTATTTCTTCAGTCTTCTCTGGTGTATGGGAATTAAAGGGAATTCAGGAAAAAAATGGAAACCCAACATGTGAACTCCTTCAGAAAAGCAATTAAATCTTGAGAGTTTAAGATTCATTCTCTGCTGGAGAATTTAGACAATAAACAACACTATGGAGACAGTTTTGCAACTGTCTGTTTGCGTTAGTTCTAAACAACACTGCACTTGCGACTCCTCTCATGCAGAATACTTCTTTAAACAGGAGAGGTATCACACTGTGTGCTTTTTGGAGTTTTTTTAGCAGTGTGCTGAAATGTACAGGATATATCTTTGGTTTTAATTTCTGGAAAGATAAAACCAGCCTAGAGACCCACAAAGAATCTTCACAGGCTACAGTGAACATAATAGGCATTTCTTTGGGTTTCATAGGGGAGGTATTGCAGAACAGAAAGGGATTTATACTAGAATAGAAGTCTTAAGCACAGCATAATTGTTTTGTTCTATTGGTTGTTCTTACATTATATTGGAAAAATGCCATTCAACATGTAAACACTGTAACTAATAGAGACACAGGGTAGTACAGTTGCACCTTGGATAAAGAGCAAAACCAAACATACAGTGTGACAAAAATGATATAATTCTAGGATCCTGTGTTAACAGTGGAAAATGTGGGTCTAATTCTGCTCCAGAGGTAGTCCACATTAAAACTTGCTTTTGGACTTGGTTTTTCCCCCTCTGTTCCTCCTTTCAAACCCTTTGGTTTAATTTTCATCTATTAACAGCTTCAGAACAGGCCTATAGGCAAACACATACTACAGATTTTAATGGTTTTCATCAGGCTGCTCTATCCTTCAATATGCAGGACATCCACTGCTTAGCATGCATATTCTTTGTTTCTTCTTATCTTCCTATAGAATAGCCACAGAATTCACTATGCATCATTCCTGGGGACTCTTTTCTCTATAGTCTTTCCATTGATACAAACAGGCACTGTAGAATTGAGTAGCAAAGGCAATAATGAATGCAACACCACCTGAACGTGAGGTTGGGAAATAATGAGCAATATTGCTTTGGCAGTGCAGAATAAGCAGCTTTATCACAGAATTAAGTTCCACTGTGATAACACATTGTTGTGCTTAGGCCTCTTCAGTCATAGTGTACATACGTGCTCTTAGCTCCGGCTAGTAAATGCCGAGTAGTGTGGGCTGATGGATAAGATGCATCAGATTGCCTCACACCGTGAGGGATGGAAGGTCCATGCAGATCAGCGGCGCAGAGTACCCAGCTGCTCTTTTGCAACTTATTTGTGTATCAAGGCTCAGACGCATAAAAGTGCCTCTGTGCAGGAGCAGGGATAGGAGTCTGTCATGGGGAAATAATTTCCTTATTAAGCATGTTGTGACTTAATCACAAGACAGGGCTTCCTCCAGTGGACAAAGTCTTTATTCAGTGCAAACTGAACAAGGCAGAGACATGCTGGATGCTTGACCATTCCTTCACTTTAGTGCTGCTGTGAAGTTTTGCTCTCACCTTTACATATGCAAAGTGCAGAATATGTTGGACTGGGAGGTGAATGAGAGTTTCCTGAGACAGTAGTTGTCATTAAAAATAGTTCCTCATGTAAGCCTGCAGAAGGGACAGAGATTAAGGGATTTATGCAACCTGCAGTTATTTTCTGAGTTTGATTTGCATGACTCTTGATATTTTAAGTAATTTTTTGTAGGGAATTCCTGAGGCTTCATATTTCAAGGAAAAAAGAAAAATTGAACCATCTTCAGATATTCTTTAGACAGCTTTTGCCTGCATACTATATACTAGCAGTAAAACATGAACTTAACACTCTCCTTTCCAGATGGAAAAAGAGATAATTTTGTTAGGGACCTGCCTCCGTTCTCTTAACAAATGCACATGGCTTCCACAACTGCATACAAAGGAACACAACTCATGGAAAACACCCATCTGGAGCTTGGAAATGTATTCCAGAAAATTGAAATATAAGCTAGCTAGGTCACTGAACACATGGCTGTACACTGAAAGATACTGGCATGTGAAAATTTATGGTATTTTCCAATACTTAGGTCTCCTTATAAAGATCTCATAGGTACTTAGTAATTCAGGTCTTCCAAAGGAGTATTTCTAAAGTGGGATTCAGTTTCCAAACTGTTGGCTTTTGAGTTACTGCCATAATTTTCCCTATTTTCATCTTTTCAGCACTTTTCCCCCAACCACAATAGTTATTAATGGAAGATTAAAATTATTTTAGAAACAAACCACATTTTCCCCTTATTTGTCCAGTGTTAGGAAACAAGGCAGTGATTATTTTTGATAAAATGTCAAAGAAGAAGTATATGAAAGTTTAGCTGTGGAACAGTAGAAAACTGAAAGTGACTGCAAATGCTCTTTTCTGAAATAAATGCATAGACAGCCTTAGCTACATGGATCAATGTCATGATAGTGAAGATACTACACTAGAATGTTTAATCATCTGAGTAAGCTTATTGTCACATGGCTTCATTATGGCTTTCAGCTTACCATAAAATGCATAATGCAGTAAGTTGAATAGCTGAGTTACATGTAACCTGGCAACAGCCTGTTGAGATGATTATAAAATAGCTTTGTTTGTTTGTTATTTAGTGCATTCACAGGGATCTGGCTGCAAGAAATATTCTTCTAACTCATGGTCGAATAACAAAAATCTGTGACTTTGGCCTGGCAAGAGACATAAGGAATGACTCCAATTATGTGGTCAAGGGAAACGTAAGTATGTTTTAAGTTTGGGGAGTTCTTGTTGTCTTGACATGCAAATAAAAGTCTTTCTTGCACAGAAGTCTAGATTTCTGAATTCTGGTATATATCCATGCTGGTCAGAAGTGTTAGCAGGGGTAATTTCTGATGTAGATGTGTGTGCTGACAAAACCCTTGGTATGTGTGTGTTATACTGGAAAAAAACATGCCGGTGTCTAAATGCACATAGTATGGGGTGGCCCTGCTTATGGCAGGGGGGTTGGAACTAGATGATCTTAAGGTCCTTTCCAACCCTAACGATTCTATGATTCTATGATTATAGTGGAGGAAAGGATTTTGCGGCGCCAGTATGATGCCAAGTCTTTCTGAATGTACTAAAAGTTATAGCTCTGTGAATAACTGTGTTTTGCCATTGGAATATCCTGGTAGCCTAATCTTAAATATAGTTATTTTGAAACTTGTTTTCTCTTGGCATTACTTTATTTGTGCATTGCTGAAATGGTTCTTTTTTAAAATGCCTATATAATCTGGGGCTTGCGTCCTCTTCTGTGCTGTAACACATCACTCAGACATTGAAACTGGATTCTGAAGTGTGAATTTATTGGTTAGGGCATAGCGGGAGGAAAAAAGCCATGGTTTTCTTTGATTCCATAGCGTGAAAGGGTCAGAGGAGGATAGGCTGCAGCTGCCTGGGGAGGGAGAGAGAAAGCAGTGGCTGCAGGAGGCATCCAATTGCATCTGGCCTGATCTTAAAGCAGATGAGGAGTGCTGGGGCATTGCCGGTTGTGGATACTGCTGGGAGGCAGTGCTGATGACAGCAGCTGGGGGCTTGCCCAGGAAGAGTGTTTGCTGTCTGTGTTGTTCAGGAAATAAACAACTCTGGTTGACTGTATGGTGAGCCAGCCCATGGCAAATTCACCTCAATAGTATGGCTGAAATATAACTTTTGACATATCGTTGCAAGACCACTTAACAGGTTTCTCCCACAGTAGGACAGATGCTTAGGATAGAAGCCTGACTGGTTCCTACAGAAAGGGCTTTCTGTGTCCTTTCCTCTGCTTCAGCTGGCATTCCCAAGGGATGTCTGTCCCCACACAAATTTATGAAAAATCAAAAAGATCTTTAAGATCACCGAGTCCAATCATAAACCCAGCACTGTGAGGGTCATCAGTAAACCGTGTCCCTAAGTGTCATATCTAAACATCTTTTAAACATCTCCAGGGATGGTAACTCCATCACTTCCCAGGGCAGCCTGTTCTAGTGCTTGTCAACCCTTTCATCAGTGAAGAAAGTTTTCCTAATCCCCAGTCCAAGCCTCTCCTGTCACATCTTGAGGCCATTTCCTCCTGTTGTATAACTTGTTACTTGGGAGGAGAGACTGACCCCCACCTGATTACAACCTCTTTCAACTGGTTGTAGAGAGCAATAAGGTCCCCCCTAAGCCTTCTTTTCTCCAAACTAAACACCTCCTATTCCCTCAGCTGTTCCTCATCAGACTTGTGCTCCAGACCCTTCACCAGCTTTGTTGCCCTTCTCTGGACCCATTCCAGCACCTCAGTGTCTCTCATGTAATGAAGGGCCCAGAACTGAGCACAGAATTCAAGATGCGGCCTCACCAGTGCCCAGTGCAGGGGGATGATCACTGCCCTGGCACTGCTAGCTAAGCTATTGCTGATACAGGCAAGGATGCCATTGGCCTTCTCAGCTGCCTGGGCACAAGCTGGCTCATGTTCAGCAGCTGTCAACCAGCACTCTCAGGTACTTTTCCTCCGAACAGCTTTCCAACCACTTCTCCCCAGGCCTGTAGCATTGTGTGGGGTTGTTGTGGCCCCAGTACAGGACCCTGCACTTTGCCTTGTTGAACCTCATACAGTTGGCCTCAGTCTGTCAATCCAGCCTGTCCAGATCCCTCTGCAGAGCCTTTCTATCCTTCAGCAGATGAACGCTTCCACCCAAAATATCTGTCAATATATATTTATTTCTTGTGATTTTCTGATACACTGAGAATCTAAAGTGGATGTCTTAACTGTTGATTAAAGTCTTGAAGCATCTTGACTAGGTTAATCTTACCTGTGTGCTTATGGTAACCAGTCTATGGAAGTAGACTTACATGTTTGCATAAGGAACCATGCTGTGGTCATATATATTACTTTGCTCTGGCTTCCTGCTATCTTTTATAAACAAGACAGGAGGAATCGTACAGTATACAGAAAATCAGAGTGCAAGGAACTGCACGAGTTTGGTAGATCCACAGAAAGATAGATCAATAACCATCCAGCGTTTTGAGACTCTATAATGCTGAGATTTCGATTTTTGGTTGGATACTTGAGATTGGTTGGATTTCTTGATTTAATGAGCATTTAAAGCACGTAAGAAGTAGAAAAGCTTAACTTTGTATTGTAAATTTTATATTCCTTATGTCTATTGTCTTAATTTATTCCCTTTTTCTCGGAAAGGCCCGTCTTCCTGTGAAGTGGATGGCACCTGAAAGTATTTTCAATTGTGTCTACACCTTTGAGAGTGATGTCTGGTCTTATGGGATATTGCTTTGGGAGCTCTTTTCTTTAGGTAAGCTCCTTCAAGATCCGTACTTCAGGGGATTTCTGTTCATCTTGAGATTATTGCAGATGCAGAAATCATGTTGCTCATGTGCTTCCTCAACAGGAAGCAGCCCTTATCCAGGGATGCCTGTGGACTCCAAGTTCTATAAAATGATCAAGGAGGGATACAGGATGTTCAGCCCTGAGTGTGCACCACCTGAAATGTAAGTGAGAAACCAGCAGTTCTGATCATCAAACATAAGCAGTGGCACAAAGGAAGGGATGCTTCCATTCTTGCCTTAAGGCTCATTGCACTGCCTCATTGTCTCTTTTTTTTTAAGTTCGTTCCATGTTTTAAATAATTCACGTACTCAAACTAGCAGAATACATGCCTGTATTGTTACAAGCAATGAAATACACTCATATGTTGTGTCATGTGATCACTTTGTCATGGCATCTGCTCCATGTCAATGAATTAGTGACAGATCACAGAACATAATTAAACATTTTTAGTTCAGATACAGTAGACATAGAGATGTATTACCAGACTGTACAGCATCTGCATTTGAACTGTACTTCCTGACAGTGAGAGGACTGACTACTGATCTTCTTTATGAGCCATTCCTAATCCTCTGTTTCGTAAATGGTTGGCACTTAGAAAGCTGTCAAAGAAAGTTCTGTCCAAAGGCTCCAATGAGTATTGAGTCCTTTGTTGTCACAAGCTCAGGTGTTATCAGCACTATTTCTATTCTTAAATGTCATTTAAAGAAGGTGGGACCAGGTCACACTTTTCTTTGAAATAATGATGGAAACGAGATAGGTGCTTTAAGGACTTCCTCATGAGAGGTACTTAATTCCATTATCTTTGCAGGTATGACATAATGAAGAGTTGCTGGGATGCTGATCCTTTACAGAGACCCACATTCAAACAAATCGTACAGCTGATAGAGCAGCAGCTTTCAGATAATGCCCCCCGGGTGAGTTATGGATCATCAGATTTCAGGAGTCAAAGCAGTTTCAAGCAAGACTTTACACTAGAGCAGTGAGGAGCAAAAAGATCAGGTGCTTCATTAATTTTCCAGCATTACTTAAGTAGCTTTGCACTGTTAGTTTGGGTGGTAGGAATGATATCTGGGCTACTCACTGAAGCTTAATTGTGCCACTAGACAGTAGGTGTCTAAGCCCATACCTAAAATGTGCCAGCTGGTGTAGACTGTTAGTATGGTTGATCTTTCTCACTCAAAATAGACTTGGAACAACAATTTTGATTTACTTTGTAAATATGTTTTGAACTACGAAAAATGTTATTGATCTGGGAAACATCTCAGCCATAAAGTATACTTAGCATTTGTTTGTTTTAGGAATCTTTGTGGACTAAGGGGTTGAGCTTTCCGTGCTCTTCTGCCTCTTCTCTCTTGCTTCCCCTAGCTCTGTTTTTATAACCTTGGAGGTATGTCGTGTCCAACCATATTTGCTGCTTCTTCAACCATTCTCTACTAAAAGCTTTTTGTGGGAGGGTAACTGGACAAAACAGTCCAAAGAAAAATTAGAGGCACATCAGGATTTTTTCTCACAATAACATTGAGTGCTACTGGGGTTTAAAGAAGTAGGTTTAAAACCTGGTTTAAAAATAAAGCTCCTTTTTACCTTCTGGGTGCCCTGTTTGGGCACAGAATACATAGCTTCCTGACAATTTGAGAAAAGAGGAAACTGAAAGCTGCTGGTGTTCGATTGCATCCTGTAGCATATTTTTGGCAGGTGCAGGCATTACTAAAACAAAAACAAGAATATGAAGGAAGTGTTAGTGAGGTTTCTGAGGGAGTTTAGTAATAGCCTGAGCGGCGTTTCTCGAGCTCAGTTGAAATTTGACATGCAGTTAGAAGCTGTGGTGTTGTTAATAACTGAGATTGAGGTTCTTGATTCTCTAAAAGAGCAGTTAAGCCCAAGACCTTTTCAAAATCTCTTTAGATTTACAAAGACACACCTGAGCTGGAACCTGTCCACAGCAGTGTGTAGTACATGGTGAGAAAAGACTAGCAAAGGCATGCTCTCCAGGTATGCGTGAAGAGTATTGATACTGGTCTTTGGTGTCTGCAGGTTTATGCGAACTTTTCAACTCCACCTTCCACTCAAGAAAACGCTCCAGATCACTCAGTGAGGATTAACTCAGTGGGTAGTAGTGCTTCGTCTACTCAGCCTCTCCTGGTACGCGAAGATGTTTGAGTGGCATCTGGAAGAAGAGGAGCCCAGATGTATTAGCTGTATTGTGCAGAGGGTGAGAGATGGACAACTTCAATAATTTCTCTTACTTTTACTCACTACTACCACTGTGTAGCTGAAACGTTGATGTAATACTGTCCTTTACCACACACTGTTACACATAAACTTAATCTTCTGAGCACGGTTACACGCATCATTGCAATGTTAACTGAAGCTGTATATATTTTGCTATATTGTGTGTATTTGCAGTAGAGAGCCAGATCTGAAGAAAAAAACAAACAAACCAACCAACAAAAGAAATCCTGAGCCAGGGTGTGGAATAAGATGATGGTAGATCAAACCAAATCTGCCGTGATCCTTCTCTGGATCCATGTCTGGAAGGCCTACAGTAATTTTCTAGTTAATCTTGTTTTGCAAATGTAAGAAATAAACTAATATTAAGCTAGTGGCTTTGCAAACCCCTGTCCACATCCAGCCATGCCTGAGAAGCTTACCCAGGCAAGTATCATAGAGGTCAGCAAGGGTGTTTTATGTATCTGGGCAAGAGAGGAGAAAGGACCGAGACCTTTCCAAAGCTGGTCTGCACAGCAGCAAACCTTCGTGGGAGCTCTGGGGCTTGAATTGGAGGAGGGGATAAGAACGTGGATCTTCATCTTCATTTCCCACCCACACTGTCAGCCTTGCAGACCAGTCACAAGGTTTCTGTGGATATAGGCACTACTTCCCACTGGCCCATTCCCCACCAGCAGCAGACTGAACTGCCCATCACGGAGTGTCACTGCACCACAGAGCCTGCACCACTCCCACACCTCCCTGCCTTGAGACCCCAAGGGTTTGGATGCTTGTTTTGCTTATATTTATGTCCAAAACTGTTCACCAAAGATAGGTGGGCCCTGCCATGTTGGTCAAAATAGAGGAGGAGGGCTGCTTCCAGTAAACAGTGTGTCTGTAGGAAAGGCTGTTTAACCAGTCATTTATCTAGGCAAGAGCAGAGGCAAAAATATCTCTCTTAGGGGCCCTTTCTTTATCTTGTCCTACCCAGGTGAATCTTTCACACAGGCAGGCTTGGATAGTGCTAACTGGAAAGAACTATTTCCTCCCGCCCCAAGTTGTTTCATCTTTCTGTTGTAGTCAAAGATCATAAAGAAGAGCCTAGCTATGAAGGAATAAAAGAAAGTATCCCTTCATTCTTGTTTGACAAATGTGAGGCTTTGGATCTGTACCTGCTCAGCCTAGGACTGGGCTAGTTATTTTCTTCTTTTGTTTCTGTCCCCTAGAAATTAGTAAAGGCATTGAAAGAAGCATTTGTCAGAGACAGAGTCCTAGTGGAGTACCTATTTATTTACAATGCACTTAAGCACGCTGTAACTTATATTTTACCAGGATTTTGGTTGAGTTTACATGCAGTTTAAATCTGTAACTAACTGCCCAAATGCAAGGTAATTGTAAATACACACACTGGTAGTATATTTTGGGTTATGTTGAATACCGCACTGCTTCAATGACTGTGCATTTGGTTTATTGTTACAGGAAGCTGTCGTTCAGAGTTAAAGTCAAAAATTAGCCATTTGCACTGAACATACTTAGGCTGTTGCACCTTTCCAAAGTTAGCCAGTTGTTTGGAGGCACACTTATGCATACCTGTTGTTAAACATTTTCAGTTTAATGCTATAAAAGCTCTTTTGTAACGTGTTGGCTTTGAGAGCTACAGTAGACAAGCTAGTTGTTATAATTATAGATGTCTCGGTACTATACAGACACTTAGCTGAAAGAGGTTTGGGTTTTTCGTTCTTGAAATGTATATTTTTATAATTTGGGGATTTTTGAATCTTATTTTGCAATGGCTTGGTGTTTTGAATGGGTTTATGCATTGTTTTTGTAAATACGGAAATGTAGCAATAATGTCCTTTTGACTATTCTCGGTCCTTGAGTCTCAAAAATATTTTTTTATATATATATATGCAAAAACTATATGTATAAATATGTAAGTGTTTGAAAGTTTATGAAACACTTATGGATATGTTGCTCAGTTGTAGAATTGCAGTTCAGAAAAGTTCAAATAAATCTGTAAATATGTATTCAAATGCTACCAATGTGTACTATGTTAAGATGGAATATTTTCATGTAAGTCAATAAATTTTTGGGTTGAAGCAAAATCTTAGTGTCTGGACACACACAGGTCAAGTTTGGCATTCTGAAAGATTTTTGCAATTGCGTGACAGAAAACCTTAATGTTTAATTATAATGAAAGTTCTTTACCTGTAAATATATGGGACAAATACTTGCAAACAGGGATGCAGGTTTATTCTGGAAAAAATTCAACTAAAGACTGATCCTGTAGACTGATAAAAGAGTCTATCTGTCAGGAAGAAGGGAGGCAGGATGAGATACTTCATACTGCTTTGGTTGTGGGCATCAGAAAGAGAAAACATAATGCTTCCCCTGCTGAGCAGGTATCCTGCATCTCACTGAAGACTCTGTGTTTTAAGTACTCCAAATTTGAAATCTGTGACTTACCTGCTTGTACTTAACTCCTCTGCTGCGTAAGGGTTAGCATCAGCATAGTTGGTATGTGGTTAACAGTAGGTACAGAGCATATAAGCAAAAGTTTCCAGAGCTATACTATCAAAACCTCCTGCTAAGTCATATGAGAGACAGTCCTCAACTGTTTTGGTCCTTAAACATTTCTGTTCTGTCAGAAAACCTCTTTGAAGAATTTCCTTCCTTCAGAGTTTTCTTTTTAAAACAGCTTCATGGTTTGGTTTTTTTTTCCACCCAGGTCTTGACTCTGTTTGGTAAAACTGATTAGAAAATTAAAACCTAACTTTGTCAGGAGCCAGGAGGTGCCAGCTTTGTGACAATTAGCATTGTCAGTGTTTTCTAGTACAGCTTCAGAAGATACCAAGACTGTGGCTGACTTTGAACCATTTTTCCTCCTGTCTTGTCCACCCCCCCACGTCAAGCAAAGTAGACTTCATACTGAGGTATCGCAGTAGCTGAGTTGGTACAAATAATTAGTGAATTCTTACTTAGCATAGCCAAAGGAGCTATTCCGTGCATTTATTCAGTTAGCACATCATTAATTTTATTTTCCTGAAATGTTTCCCCTTCTGAAGCAACCTAGGATACAACACCTCTGCTTTCTGAAAAAATCTTACTCCTATTTTTTTGCTTCAAGGCTCACAGTGATTATTGCCTCCATCCCTGCTCATGTTCACACAGACCATTTCCCCCTGAATTATTTTTTTGAGCCACTTCTAAGCAATTGCTTACATGGAAAAGCACATTAGGAAAGCATTGAGTACATATTTTATCTGCCTTTAAAAGCATTATTGTACCCAGATATAATGAGAAACCACATCATGCTACCAGCATGGACCATCAGAACCACGGACCATAATGGACGGAATGTTTGAAGGGAGGCTGCAAAGAAAACTGATCCAGAACACTCTTTTCAGCGGTGCCAAGTGACAGGACCAGAGATAGAGAGCACAAACAGAAACATGGGATGTTCCCTCTGAACATCAGGAAACACCGTTTTTTTCCTGTGAGGATGACTGAATACCATCAAAGGCTGTCCAGAGAGGTTGTGGAGTCTCCATCCTTGGGAGATACTCAAAGGCCATCTGGATATTGTTCTGGGCAATCAGCTCTAGGTGCCGTGCTTGAGCAGGGGCAGTGAACCAGATGACCTCCAGGGGTGCTTGCCAATCTCAACTCATCTATAATTCTGCAATCAGTAAGAGAACCTCAGCTGTAACGTTCATTTAGCAAGAAGCAGAAAAGAAAATCCCACCCCTATACTGAACACTAGAGAGTGATTCTTTCTCCATTCTCTTTACTAGCTAGAGAAGAAAATGCTTGTCTATAGGAAAGAAGAAGACTGTTGGAACACTACAGGATATATGGAGGTAGTGACCAGCATCGTATACATCACCACCAGCAGAATTTTTTGTTTCTCATCTGTATGCCATAAAGTCACCAGGGAATGACCAGTCACACCCTAGACCAAAATGTTCACAGTGATCACTGGAGAGGTTGGATAACAGTGTCCCTATTTCTACTGCGTTGTAGGCTGAAACCGAGAGAGTGAAACATTTCCCCCTTCCTGTACATGGATTAGGAAACTTCCTACTCATCCTGTGGGGAGGTCTGAGTCTCAATAGAGGGCAAGGAGCAGTTGCATAGACTTTTTAGCCCCTGGTTTTGAACTGAAGTTGTAACAAAAATATGCAAACCTACTCTACAGTTCTGTTGTGGTTTCCAGAAACTTCTGTAACTCTCAATAATGGTTACAGATAGCCTTAAATTGCCATGATTCCTGAGCACTAATTTCTTAAAAGATTTCTGCTGTAACTAGTAAGTTTATGTCCAAAAAATGCGCTGAGGCTGTGTTTTCTGAAAGATTGTCCCTATTTCATAAATTGATTATCAGTCACTCTTTTTCATGAGAACTGTTATCTCTCGGCTGCCAGCCGGGTAGCAGAGATTATTTACCAGCAGCGACAGCTCCAGTGTCTTGATTTTTCTGCCCATGTCCTGGAAATCATTTTAGCTAGGTTGTGACAGGCAGTAGAAAAACAGCTGACCCCAAAGGGCCCATGGGGCTTTAAGCATTTGCTCCTCACTAAGCACTATGAGAAGCATCAGATAAGGGGTTTGTGTGTCAGGTTTAACGCTATCCAACCATAAGGTCACCATGTAGGAAGGCACTGTCTGTAGCTTGCCTGTAGATCAGTACAGATCAGTGTGTAGTAGAAGTCCTTTCTCTAGCTGCAGAAAGTGCAAAGTCAGCTTTGGCTTCCCCCAGACATGTATATTTTTGAGAAGCGCCAGCACCAGTGGCTCATTGCACTTCCACAAGTTCTACTGCGCATGCTTTTCACTTGGACTAAGTACCATTACTGGGCAGGGGGCCTTCCTCTTATTATATGTCTGTGGGAGAGGTTGGTGTGGTCATCAAAAAGAAGCTTGGTTAGTGGCACAGCTGAGCACTCGCTTTTAGCGACTGAAATGAATGTGACATTTGACTTGCCAGCTCGGGGTGGGAGGAGGGCTGCTGAGCAGGACAGCTGCCTGGTGGGTTGGGGATGAAAGGAGTGAATGACATTCCTCAGGGCTCTGGTCCATTCAGTGCATTAAAGGAAAGTCTTATAAGGCAACAGCAACCTCCCCTATGCTGTTTGTGGCATTTCCTCTTTTGAGTTAAAATGGCAAACCAATTGAAATGAAAACATTTTTGTATGTTCCCCTTCAGTCATTTTTCATTCAAAAGCTATTTGAGTTTTTATTCTTTTGCTAGGACCAAACATTAGCTAGTTATGCTGTTCTAGAAATTAGTGTTATTTGGAAATTTCCAGAGTTCTTGTACAATATGCTTTGGGTTTCATCTCACCCTGGTAGACAGAATGTCTCTGAACTAAAGCACCAAAGGGAAGACTTCCCCTTGGACTAAAAATGACGGATCAAAATGGCAATTGTTCCACCAAGAGCAGCCCCTGGTCAACCTGAGAATAGCCTTGAGTTCCTGCGCTGCAAAGAATAGCAGAAGCGCAATGAGCCTCTCAGGCTGGGTACCAGCATGTCGGCAAGGTCAGCAGCAGCAGAGGAAGAAACGTTGGCTTCATCCCTTCATAACTCAGGCCTGCAGAGGTGTCCTCATCACGGTGTTTGCACATGGCTTTGTTTTGAGGGAAAGGAGGGAAATTTCTGATGTAGTACATTTTAGCTATTCATTGTGAAAGAACTAAAACACTAAAAAAGGGATGGAGGGGGGGTGATTATGTTTTAGGATACCTTCTCTTTTAATAATGAAAATGAACAGTTGAAGAGAATGCCTGTCAGCATCCTATGAACTATCTTGATGAAATGAAGCAAGTGGTATAAAGTCAAATTGCTTCACTACAATTAGTTATCTAATTTTGAAAGTTTTATTCTTTTCTTTTAGAACTCCTGGCATTTTGGGGCATGGAGAAAATATAAAAACACAAGGAGTACTGGGACCTCCGCCTTCCCCCTTCCCCCTCCCTCCTCCCTCCCCAAGGAAATGAATAGAATCCCAGAATTATAATTACTTTGCAAAAGCTCATAGTCAAGCCCCTGGAGATTCGAGAGGCCTGGAGCATTACCGGGGTGTGCCTTAGCCTGGCAATGGGGAGCTGCAGCACTAAAGTAGAGCTCTGGGTTGCAGGGAGATAGCTCCAGCAGCAGCCCAGAAGGCACAGCTGACTGGCGCTTTTCTGCATGTCCTCTGGCCACCGACTGTCAGCTCATTAGAGACTTCCTAGGATTTCTCAGGCTCCTTTGAATGGCAGCAGTTGTTTGGGTTTCATTTGTGAAGCAAAAAGGGTTGCGCTGACTATGGCCACTGAAGTGGAAAACCAAAACAATATTATTTATCATAAAAACATTATTGCAAGATCCCTACAGTGACTGCATGTTGTGCTGCACTGCCTGTGCCCTGCTGCCCAGCCCCTGCAGGGATGTATAGGAGGACTCAGGGCAGCAGGGGTAATGGGATGTCAGCATGGAGATAAGCATCCCCAGCAATGCCAGCCCTGTGCTCAGCAGCCAACTTTTCTTTGGGGCTGTAGACAGCACTTCAAGGGTCAAGGAGAACATCTGCACTGTATATCACGAGTACCTTGCAGAGAAGCCAGCAGAGCTTGACGGGGGACAGGAATTTCTCTAGAATTGGTAGGAGTTAACCCAGAGGGTTTGCCTCCCAGGTGGCCTCTGTTACTCTGCCAGTTAATCCCAGCAGGAACCATATTACCTGCTTCCTTACATCCTCTGTCCCAAAGACCTGGGAATAAAATAAATATTCTATGATCTTCAATGTTTCTTTGGTTTTTACTTTTTTAAATATTGCTACTTACTAAAGTTGCCTCACCAGCCTTGGCTCTTGCAGTGTTTAATACTTATGATTTTTCTATGAAGGGTTAGCGGTACAAACAACACTGGGGAAGATCCTGCTTTTAGGCAAACCGCTCAAGGTGTCTTTCCAATAACAGGGATGCTCCAGCTCCCTCCATGGGTTGTGTATGTGTGTGTGTTAGTAGTGTAGGGTAGCTGCAGAAAGCACTGTCCCGCAAGCAAACACACTGCTGCATCAGTCAACATAGTTTGACACAAGCTCCTCTGGCCTCCTCTTTAAATGGCTTTAGGAGCAAATATCCTTTTAATATTCTTCCTTAGCTATTGTTGCAATTACGCAGGACCCCCAGGCCATGTGATGGTCATGTGTGCCGATCACCACCCCAGCACTTTCCTAACCACATGTAAAAGGTGGATCTAACTCCCTGGGAGGCTGGTGCTATCAGCTGTGCAAATGACCATGCAGCTGTGTTTTGGACCTGCTCTTGTCATTCATTCAAAGCAAAGAACATTTAAAACATCAGTTCCTGAAGGGAAGGAGAGGGGAAGGAGGGGGAAAGCTGAAAAAGAACTGTGTTTTGTCATGTTTTTTATGGCAGAAAATTATTTAGGACTAAATCCATTATACCTGCTTTCTCACACTTTACCCTCAGTTCAGAGTTCGGGAGAGAAAAATGAGGGTCCTGATAGAAGGTCAAAGTGGTTTGCATTGTACAGTGCAGTTAGTAATTTGATTACAAATTATGAAAAAAATACTTTTTAACCAGTTGGAAAGAATTTCACCCCATTAATTTCCCACCAGTATCTGGACAGTCCAAGGAGCCACTTACTTTACATGCGAAATATCTTAAGCTGCTTATATTACAAGAGAAATACCTTCAGAAATAACATCACAATATCATATTTTATGATATTTTATGGCCTGATGCCTACAACACCTGTAGAGCAATGCATGGCTGGTATCACCAGCCCAGAGAGTGCTTGCAGATTCATCGTACTTGCAGGATTTCTTCTTCTGATACCGAAAGCCTCTGCAGAGCAGAACCAAATTTTCACCTGAGTCCACAGATATTCACAGATGAGGACTGTGGATGAGCATCAGCGAACCTTGATTGCCCACCCAAGCCTTTTCCTTTCAAAGGAAGAGCAGAGAGGAGAAAGTTGCAGTTTTATACTTGTATGTGGCCAGTGCAAAAGTAAAGAAGATGGCACAGAAAACCATGGACTCCACTTCTGCTGCACCGTGAGATTTTTACAGACCTATGACAAACTGTCTAGATTGTTTGGCACGCAAATTGTAATCTGTGGTTACATACAAGCCTAACCACAGCAATACCTGCAAATATGGTTAAAGCTGATCTACAACATACCTCCTGGAGAAGAAAATGTCTCTGCTCCCTTATATAGGAACTTGAGCAAAAACTGTTTCTCCTCTATGACATAAAAACAGCCCCTGGATCTCAGTAGAAATCTTAGAAAACAGGCTGAAAAGAGCTTTCCTACAATAAAGTGTTATTATTCTCTAGAATGGCTCTTTCTCCAGTTAGAACTACTAAAAAGCCTTATCATCAGATAGATGGTTATTTTAAAATGAAAAGAGCAATTTTTCTGGTGGCAGATTAAACTTGAATTACACATTGGCACACATTTGTCTAGGCTCAAATTAGTATCAAGATGCGAAATTGCGCAACACATCAAGAAGTGGGAAGAAGAGGAATGAGGAAAGCCAAACTTGGCAACACCGGGGCAAATTGGGTGGGCTGGGCTGAGATGCAGATGCCTGACCAGCCAGACAAGCAGCCAGCACTGGAGTGGTTGTGCCTCCTGTGAAATCCAGTGTAGCTGAGTCATTCCCACCTAGTTCAGACTTTTTGTAACCTGACATGGAAGGGGAATCAAACGCAGCACTGATTTGCAGGAGCAAACAAACTCTGTAAGAGCCATTCCGAGAGCATGGTCTGTGGTATCAGATACCCAATAAAGACCCCAAACACAGGGAAGTTCAGCCTCAAAGCTTATCATCTGTATAGGCAGATTACAGCTATCATAGGAGGAAGAGCAAACTTGTAGGGAAGGCAAAAGGTTTTCCCAGCACTGTGGAGAAAGTCATGACTCCTGTGCCCTGGGTGCTGCTGGCTTAGCCCCTACCAATCACAGCTGCTTCACAGCAGTCACCGTGAAGAGTCAAACAACAAGAGCAAATGAAGCAATACCAAGCAAGAATGTGATCCACATTTGTATGGGCAAACACAGCTGCAGATGGTTACTAGGAGCTTCAGATTTGAAAGCTGCTGAAAGGGCTCACGTTCCTTCCCTGGCTGCATCCTACTGCTCTTAGCACTGGGCTTGGCACCACACCAGTCCTGTGCTTCACGCTTGTCTTTGTCCTCTGTAACTCATGACAGTGGCAGAAACTAATGCAAATGGGAAATTGCACATTTGGCTGCTAACTCCGGCAATCTACCAAAAATAGGAAAGCATTAGAGATGGGCATCCTCTTCGGTGTTAGATCGTTGGATAATTACCCCTATCTGCATTCCTTAAGAGCCCTCGTGGCTGGGAAGGAGGGGTGGTCACATCATATGACACAGGGATGCTTTTCTAGCAATATCTGAGAGTCCATCCGGTTCCCTGGGAAATGAATGCTGGCATTTAGTGTTGCAGTTCTGGACAACAACTCCATCAGCTGCTTTGAAGGAGGCTGGAAACAAGTTATCCATCACACGCACCTTGGGAATAGCTGCCTTGTGGCAGGGATGTGTCTTCTTAACTCAAGTCAGTGACTGACAGTTGGCATCCTGCAGCATGAGGATAGATATTCCTTCTAACTTTTCCATCCTGACCAGTGTCACAGTGGGTATTTGTGATGAATATCTTCTTTGAAACTTCCTTTCTAAGAGTCTGAAGGTAGGCAAAGCCTTCTTCACATGAAAACAAGTAAAATACTTTCCTACTTCCCTGAGCAGTTTTGTGCAGACTTGATGCAGTCGGTAATGAGGTTCCGGGTCATTTCTTATTTTGGGTACCATCTGCTGCAGTGGGAAATAACAACCAAATGTATTTTATAAACACCATATGAATGCAGTTTATTTTGTCTAATAATGTCCAAGTCCTCTTTCTCAGCTAAGTATATACTAGACTTGAAAAGACCATTCCTGAACATCAGTTCGGCTTCATAAAGTCTATCACTTCCAAGCAGACACACTCAATATAATTCATTTGCAATAGATTTTAGCATTTTACCCCAAGTGTAGAAGCTGGGCTGTACAGGGCTGCTATGACAGCCAGCTCTAAGCTTATGCATCATGACTTATGCATATTATGACATGACTATGCATGACAGACTTACTGTGGAGACTTTACAAGAAGAAGAAATATTTCTGAATTCACATTATTCTTCCATGAAGCCTTTGTGCATCAGTTTACATCCTGCTGCCCAGAGGCCTTTTGCCATGAAAAAAAACTTGATTATTTTTGGGAAGTCTATCAAGAGAATTGTTTTACCAGCTACTTGCAGATGCAACTTGCTAAACTAACTGGTTACCTCTGAGGATGTTCATTGTTACTAGGATAGCTCCTGCCAAAGCTTTTTTTTTTCCGTTACGCTCCCATCAGTGCTTTCCAGCACACACCTGTACTCCTTGTGCATCTGCTCCCCTTCTCCCCCATGCCTGCCCCAGAAGTATGCGGGAAGAAGTATATATAGGAAGGATAAAAGTAGCTAAGTTACATGTGCTGAGGGCTCAGAAAGCATGGATTCTGTACTATTTTGTCTGAACAGAATGAACAAGCAATCTGGAAGAACAGTCACACAGCTCCTAGGACCGCCTGGCACAGGCATCACCATCAGACATACAACCCCCTTGGGAGACACGCTGCAGGGTCAATGACACCCAGATCCACCACCTGAAGGAGTTGCTCTGGGAATAAGGAGACAGAGAAATCTGGGGTAATTGCTCTGGTAATTTTGCCTGGGAGAAAAAAAGTCTTCCTGGAGAAGGAAGAGTTGACTTTAACTACTGGCAGCAGCAGCATAGTACTGTTCCTTACAGATTTGTTTTTTTCTGCAACTGTAATTAATTGACTACTTCATTAAATTCTAAATCATGAATAATGAATATATTAAATAAAAACAGGCCTAATAGTGCTCCCTGCACCGTTCCATTAAGGGCCTCATCAAAACAGAGGTAGTTCCCATTATATTTTGTTTAAAGGTTTCAATTCCTGCTTAGGCACAACACAAACTAGCACCTGGTCCTTCTGCAGGTGGGATTTTGTGTCGTGTGGTATGAAGAGCCATCTGAAATTAAGAAGTATCTCTTAGCTCCCACTTTGTACCCTAACCTACAATTTGCGTGTTGTTCAGCAACCTGTGGCTGTGAGTGGATCATTTGAGAAATCGTTTTAACCATATTTCATTATAGTCTAAAATTTGAAACCAGGTAGATGATGACTGCAAAGATCACCACTATCAAGTGGTTAATAACTGCACAGGTTGACTTCTATTTTTGATTTCTTTTTTTTAAGCTTGTCTCCCAGGATTTAGCATTTTAATTGAAATCTTTTCCATGGTCTCAAGGGACCTGGCAGAGGCCGCATAAGGAGGAGGTACCGTGGTGCAGCCAGGCTGGGATAGGTGCCCACAGGAACCAGGGCACTGTCATTGCCTCCCATCCAAGTACAGGGTCATTTCTTAGCACCAGCCTCTTCCACCTGCTGCAGACAGATTCTCTTTTTGACACTCTTATCTTTCGTCTGCACACCATGACCAACCATACCTTTTGGGATGTTTCCTTCTCCTTTTCTACCCCAAGTTCCTGTTTAGAAACAGATTCTGAGTAGCCTCTCACTAACCAGATTGGCCACTTCTTTCTTGCATTTTCCTCTCCAGTGCAACATTGCCTTGATTTCCTTTCAACATTTTATTTACAAAAAAAGATAAAAAAATCCTAGAACAAGGTCACTCTCCCTCTTTTAGTCTCAGACATTACTTCATCTAATTGCTACACCCTGACTGAGGATCTAATAAATGGAGTTGAGTAGAAGGGAGACCATTTACACTTGCAGCTACATCTGGTCACAACTCCCTTCCCAAGACCTGAATTGCCTCAGACAATGGTGAAAATACACTTGAATAAGGGAGAAGGTAACTAGAAAATAATGTACTCATGCCCATGCAAGAAATAAAGCACTTTGACCTGTTGTTAAAAAAACAAAACCCAAAACCTAGCTGACAAAACCAAGCAGAATTTGATAAAAAATCAACACTACAAGGTGCAGTTTTATTTCCAAACAGCCTCCTCCTTGGGTCATCTAGGTTCAGCTCAACCATAAGAAAGAGTCTTTTTAACTTCTCTTAATGAGGACTACTTTTTCCAGCTACTACCTAATTATTGCAAATTGCTTCATCTTTTAATTGTTACTGCAAGGCAACTAAACATTGTTACGTTGATTGCTCAAGAGTGGATTGTTAATGGCTTTAATCATTTGATAATCCAGTAATACAATCAATGTAACACTGCACCTTGTAGGAAGACGTTTTGGATCTGCATATGGGAAACATATATTGCCTTAGCATACGTCAGCCTCCGTGAGCCGGATCCTGCCTTCCTCAAGTGCAGCTGCACTCTTAGACAAGACTATTCCTGCAGCTTCCTGTGGGAACACTCAAGTAGCACTGACTCATTTCAGATAGCCAAAGGTAGGGGAAGAAGGAGCCTATGGGACTGGGGTCTGTGTCACAGATGGATGATGAATTGTCAGGGAGAGAGGGGTAAGTTCACACCCGTGCAGCTGGCACCAGACTCTTGCTAAGACACAGATTTATGCTGTAGAGCACATTTTCTAAGGAGGGTGCTGCAGCTCCAGAGCTGATGAAGGCATGGATGGTGCAAGCTGCCTGCAGTAGGGAGAAAGGAGGTGCAAGGAATGGTGCTGGGGCTGTTGTAAAGCAGGGGACCCTCTTCCAGGTGCCTCCAGTTAGTAAGACCAAGCTACTTGAGCAGAGCATCAGAGAGGAGCTGTGTTTCTTACCTTCATGTCTCTGGTCTCACTGTTGCTCAGGGCTGATTCTGTCAGTAGAATTCTGATGCTGCTGGATCCAGGGCATCCCTGCATCCTCATTCAAAGCGGGACCACTGCTGTATTCTGTAGGGAGTCCCAGAGAAGAAAATCAGACTGTTTGGAGAGGCAGCTCTTGCACAATTTAAAAACAACAGTGTTTGCCTCTTTAGTAGCGTTTAGCCCTCACTATGTGAATCTTGACCCCACTGGCATTAAGAGCCTTCATTATTTTGCCAGCAGAAACTGTTGGCATCCTGAAGTTTGGCTGCCCCATGGGGGTACGTGGCCACCTCCACCAGCTGGCTAGGAGTCCCTGTCCTAGCTCTGAACCCAAGCCTAAGCCCTGAGCCAGGCATGGCCGTCTCTCCTTATGCAGAGAGGGAAGATACCTCCTGGCCTAGGTGCCCAGCAGCATGTGTCAGTATGGCACAAGTGATACAGGGGGAGAGGACAGAAGGTTATGCGCAACACCCAGGAGATGCTGAGGCACACAGGGAGATGTGGGTGACAGCGCTAGCCAGGAGGAGCTCCGCATGGAAGTGAGGGTGTTTCTGGACTGGAAAAAGCTATTTCTGCCCATCAGACCAGAGACTTTGGCCATGTCACTGTCAGCCAGACTTTCTGCTTCAGACTAAGCACTTCTGGAAGCTCAGTTCTCCACCATGGATGCAGGAGGCCAGGCCACTCCTTCCTTCTACTTTGGCTCCATGTAACTGGGAGCAGTTCTCTCTGGGGCCTGTAGGGCCCTGCCAAAATGCAGCTTTAAGGCATAAAACCAGCACCGGAGGGTGAATTCCTTCAGAGTCACAGGGAGAGAGAGAAGGAGGAGCATCACCTGACACAGGCTCAGTCAAAAAAGTCAGCTCTGACAGACAGCAAGGGGACTAACAAACTAAAGGGTTGCTTTGATTTAGTCTTCAAGGAAAAGGAGACAATTAAGATGCTGTGTAATTCAATAACAGTTAGCAGGAAAAGGAGCTGTCATAGGCAAAGGAAGGAGCACTGATGTGTTGATAGCCCACAGAGGAGTAGGGCAGAGCCAGAAGGACCAGCATGGAGTGAGGTGACCCATGGCCAGCACCCAGGACCTCAGGGAGGATGTTTCACAGGAGGATGAGGTGAAATGAGGATAATCACAGATCAGCTTCTCTGATTTAACCCCAGACAAAAGGAAAGGGCATTTAATGAATCATGCAGGGTGAGTACCCAATGCAAAACTAAAGATGTTGACAGACACACAAGCCCCATCCAGGGCAAAGCTTTCCAGAGCAATTTAGCTCCAACTTCCCCAAAATGGCCACAAGACCAGTAGGATTCATTTTTAGTAAGACTGGAAACATATTTTCCCATCAGTGGTGTCGTGGTTTAAACCCAGCCATGCAGCTCGTTCACTCACTCAACCCCCTCTTTCTTGCCCTTCCCCTGCTCCCGGAGGGATGGGGAAGAGAACCAAAAGAATGCAACTCCCACAGGTTGAGATAAGAACATTTTAGTAACTAAGGTCTAATACAAACCACTACAGCTACCAATAATAATAATGATAAAGGAAATAACAAGGGAAGAGAACACAACAGCTCACCACTCGCCGACAGATAATTTACCCCACCCCACCCGACCGAGCACCGACTGATACCTAGTCCAACCCCACAGTCAACAGCCCTCCTGGGTAAGTCCCAGTTACATCCTGGGCAGACGTGCTGTGGTATGGAATACTTCTTTGGTCAGGAGTCCTGTCACTGCCTCCTCCCGGCTTTCCTTCTTCCCTGGCAGAGCATGAGGCTCAGAAAGTCCTTGGCCAGACCAAACATTTAACCAGGAACTAAAAACATCAGTGCTATCAGCACTGTTCCCAGGCCAAAAGTCAAAACAGCGTTGGACCAGCTGGTAAGAAGGAGAAAAAATTACTTCTACTGCTGAACTCAGGACACTTGGCTGCTTTATCTGCCAGTTTCCTCAGGACTTATGGATGGATTTCCTCAGATCCCATGTTCTTGTGCACCTTCAGGTTCCTTAGATGGTCTCAGACTTGATCTTTACATACAGCAGACGATTCTTCATTCTCCCCAGCCCCAACTTTGCCTTCTGCAAGCTAGGTGATGCGGCTGGAGCAGTTGCCAATGAAGACAAGACAAAAAAATGATAGAGTAGTTTCGCCCTGTCCATGTCCTGAGTATGAGGTCTCCCTTTTCCTTCTGGAGACAGTCCACATATTCCCTAGTCTTTTATCACTGATGTACCTAGAGAAGCTTTTGTTGCTGCCTTTGACATCCTTATCTACATTTAATTTTATCAGGGCTTTCATAACCTGATTCCCAGCTGTCCAGATAATTTCTCAGTATTTCTCCCAGGCTACCTGCCCTTTTTTCCAACCTCTGCAGGCTTCCCTTATGTGTTGGAGTTTTTCCAGGAGTTCCTTGTTAATCCATGCAGTCAATCTGTTGTTTTTGCCTGACTTCTTCTTTATTGGGATGCATCTCAACTGAGCTTGGAGGAGGCAGTCCTTGAATATTAACCAGCTTTCTTGGGCCCCTCTTCTGTCCAGAACTTTATCCTGTGATACTCTACCACACCCCTAAAGAGGCCAATGTCTGCTCTCTCGTCTGCTCTCCTGAAGTCCAGGGTAGCCAGCTTGCTGTACACACTCCTACCATGTAAGTATCTCAAACTGCAGCATTTCATGGTCACTGCAGCCATGGCTGTCCTCATGCTTCACATTTTTCACCAGCCCCTCTTTGTTGGTGAGGACAAAATCCAACATAACCCCTCTCCTCGATGGCTCCTCTGTCACTTGGAGGAGGAAATTAACATCAATGTATTCCAGGAACCTCCTGGATTGCTTATGCCCTGCTTTGTTGTCCCTACACCAGATATTGGGTTGGTTACAGTCCCCAGCGAGGAACAGGGCTTGTGAATGTGAGGCTGTTCCTGTCTATAGAGGGCCTCATCTGCTTGGTCCTCCTGGTATTGCAGTCTGTAGCAGACACGCATTACAATATCACCTGTCTGTGCCCTCCCTTTAATCCTGACCCATAAGCTCTCAGTCAGCTTCTTATCAAACCGCAGATGGAGTTCCATGTGTTCCAGATGGTCATTGACCTAGAGGGCAACATCCTGTCCTCATCTCCCCAGCCTGTCTTCACAAATTCACCATTTGTGGATAGACTCCATCAAAAGAAAAGATACAAAGAGAACTGCTCACCATCAACCCCATTTTCCTAACACCATTGTGTAGAGTTGGTGAATATCATGCCTCATTGCAAGGATCTACCTTCACCCATACTGAATCATAACATTTGAGAACACATGAGTTTCATAGATAAATTCTTCAGCTGAAGCTGAATGCGCGATTGACAAAGAGATACCATCACCAACTGCCTACACTGAGTAGAAAAAGAACAAATGCAAACATTAATGCTGCCATTTCTGCAGCTCCCTGCTCCCAAAGTTAGAAAGATTCACTTTCAAGGAGCAATCTATAACTTTTCCACCTATGGAGCCACACACAAGTTTCACAAAAGAGCATGAGGGAACAGCTTTGCATTCAGGTGTCAAACGACCAAGTACATTGGTTTGGGGAAAAGGTGATTGGAAAAGAAAAGTCTCTATCACACAGAAACACCACGGCATTAATTTACCATGTTCAACATTACTACCTCACATGTGAGATGTAGGCCAAACCTTTCAGACGAACCTGAACCTGCAACCACCATGCGGCACTACAGCCAAATGCCTGCTCATAAAAGAAGGGAGTGATCCCTTCTTTCATTCATCTACAAGGACAGAGACCAGCACTCCAAATCTATACCACCCCGGAACACCCAGGGGAAGAAGATAACAGATCAGCAAGGTTCTAGGAGAACAGCAAAAACATGCAGACTTATGGAGCTGTGGCAAGTCAGGCACCACAGGCTGTTCTCCTGCAATGGTGCAGCTACTTAGGCACTGCTTCCCAATGGGCTCCCCATGAAGAAGCTCCTTCAAAGCTGAACACTTTCATGGATTGAAACTGTTCCCCCAGCCCAGCAAATAGAAGTTCATGACTCAAAGACCAATGGAATCTGTACGTCTATGCTCAGTCACTGATCATGCAATAGGAAAGAAAAATGCAAGCAAAGTGATATAAAAAAATAAGACACCAACAGAATCATTACTCCATAGGCCAACAATAAATTCTGGGAATCAACACAAGTGATATTGCCACAAGCACATGTGCACACACAGCACCAGTGAGACTCTCCTCAAGCTCTTCACAGCTGCATTGTTGTCATTGGTCTTAATTCCAGACAGACTCAACTAAAAAAAGTTACACAGAGAACTTCTTCTCACTATGGATAATATTTGACTTTCTACAACATGCATGTGAGAGGCAAGAGCATTTCTTCAAGTATTATTTTAAGGAAACAAATATATGAAGTCTTTTTCTTTATTGCTTTAAACATGAAAGGCACCTATGGAACAGGGAAGTAGAAGTAACAGGCTTGTTCTTCCACGTATTATCAAAGAGAATGGCCTACCTTCAGTACATCATAAGCAGCAAGACAAATCAGCAAGGCAAAAAGTTAACACATGAAGGAACGACAGGATCACAGCATAGTTTTGATAATGGCTTTTTGGCTAGAAATATGATTCAGATAGTAGGCAATGATCCCATTGTTGGCTCCTCCAACAGCTCCCATTACCACACCTGTCATAAGTAAACAATTCAGCTGTCAATTAAAACCCACCACAACCTGAAAACACACAGGAGAAACCTTCCACGGATGTCTATACAGATAGACTAAAATGTCTTCTAGCAGGCATGCTTTGGCAAGAGGAAACTCACACTGCATGAAACTTAGAGTTTGGCACTGGACACAGAAATTAAAAAACCATGTCTCTTGTGTCTTCAAGAGCCCCTCCTGCACAAGTACCATGACACTGCTCTCCAATCCTGCACCACCCGGTGCATACTTTTACATCGCTGCACTAATAAAAATATATATTTTCTGCTCACGTGACTTCAGAGAAGAAATGTCAAGGTTTAAAAGAAAAACCAGACCCATTCTGCTGGAAGAGACTGTATCATTTAACGTAGTTAGGACTTCCTAAAAGACGAAGCCCCCTCCAATGAAATTCCCACTGGCAGCAGCCTTGCTCCTCCTATCTTCCCACTCGTTAGGAACCTGAGCAAGCATCCCACATTCCCCTCCTGGGAGAAAGAGGCACCAGGACCCAGCACCAAGAAACAGAAAAGCTGCAGATAGAAGTGGCATAAAAAAGGCTTCTGGAAAGAACTCACCGTGGGAGCAGAAGGGTCAACGAGGCGGACTGCTGCAGGGTCATCCCCGAGCAGCGGCGCGGGCTCGTCGGGAGGCGGACGGGCCGGGAGGGTGTCGCAGCAGCTGCCGGAGGACAAGCGGAGATGGCTCTTGCGCGAGTCGGCCGTGAGA
>JBCJKH010051653.1:0-35242 GCA_039877255.1 Loriculus beryllinus
TGTGGAGGAATGTAGATTGAAAGGTACCATTGTCACACTGTGGCAGGGGGTTGAAACTAAACAGTCTTTAAGGTCCCTTCCAACATAAACCGTTCTATGGGTTATCAGATCAACCTACATAAACACAAGTGTCATCTTACCGGGGCCATGCAGTCAACGTGCCTGCTTATATACATAAATAGAAGCCTTAACACTAAAGAAGATCATCTGAAAACAGGTTTCAATATAGGTTTCAAATGAGTTAACAAAACAGTGACCTTCCATCTATGCATCTTTGAGAGCATTATCTTGAGAATCTATTGGAGTGCCAACATCCTCCTGTCTTCAGGCTTCTAAAACTGACCCTTGCACTCCATGACCCAAAGCCATACTACAAATGGGGTGACTTATGAAAGCAATACTGTACCCTCAAAAAAGTCACCAAGAAATAATATATGGGAATGTTACCACCTTCAGAGGTCACAATCTCCATTACAGAGCCAAGCCAGTGCGTGTGTGCCTCTACCTTAATTCACAATCCAGCTCAAATGCACCTTTATCAGCAGTTTAAGACAGCCAAGTGGACTTGTCTGAAACAGCTAAGCAAAGGATGCACTTCCCATTATTATCTACTACAGGGATAGTTGCTTACAGCAAAACAGATGGCTGTATCTGGTAACACCTTAAGCTGTTGTTCCTAAATGCATTAGATCCTAACCTTTACTTAAAGTTTAAGCACACTGCCTAAAATAGACATTTTAACAGCTGCCTATTTAGATTTTAAAGGGAGTTGCTCTATAAGTACCACTGGGAAGGCTGATGGGAAGCAAAGAAGTGAAAGTTATATATTTAAACTGCATTTTATGCACTCTAAACAAAGTCACTCAAATTGATCTTGAGAAGAACATCACTAAAACATTCCATACCTCAGTTATCCTCCAATATATCTGAGCCATAGTTTTAAATTAAGCAGAGGTGCCTTCTCCCATGTTCAAAGTCCATATTAATGGTCTAGCAATGCTTGACCTGTTGCAATAGCATATTGTTTTACTATTCTGAAATTAAAGTGGTATGTTAATACCAAATTGACCTTGTGAGATGAATCCTCTTGCTATGTGGAGTGATCAAAGGAGCTATCAAACAAGTTCTCAGCAGGAAATTTCATTTAGCCAACAATACAAGTGGGGGCAATATCTGTCAACTTGGAACCATGTGGATTCACTTCTGGAACCTGGCATCGCTTTTACAGAGTTAATCATACAAAAGAATCATTGTTCTGGATTGATGTTGTGTGAGAGAATGAAAAGGTTTTCCTTCTTCTTGCCAGCCACATATATTACAGATTTATGCAGTGAAACGGATCATTTCCTTTTGCCTGTACAGTAAGCATTACCTTACATTTTTGTGTACATTCAGGATAATTTGCTTATAATACCTTGTTTGTTTTTCTTCAGTCTAACAAAGCATTTATTTCCACCACTCTGTATCTGCATTTTTTAACAGATGTATTTGCAGTTAGAAGTACATACAGAGTGTTCTTGTACAAGTTCTACACATTTGCTCAGGACCAGTAAAGCAGAAAGGCAGTCCTCTGTAGAGAAGAGATTTATGCACAAATTGTACTTTTTTCCTGCTGCTTCTCAACATCATCTTTCAGAAAAACCAAACCCATAAAACTCAAGAAGATACCCACCATAGTGACAGATTTCACATGGTAGTTCCATTCTTCCAGCCAGTGCCCAGCTTCAACACTTTAGAGACTGTCTTTCTACTTAAAGAGACATGAATGCATTTTTTTTCTGTCATGACCCAAAATTCCAGTTTTTTGGAACTGGATATTACGCTATAAGCACTAAACACCTGCCAGACTGTACCAGAATTCAGCTACAAGGAAACAACACTCACTACCTTTGCTGTGGCTAGTGTTTCATTTATCTTTGGCGTTTTATTCACTAGGGAGTTTCTGCTTTGGTTTTTCCTCTTCTCATGATTTTTGGGGATTTTGGCGAACAGGGAGTTCAATTGTCTGCACAGGATAAATTAGGAACCTTATGACCAGCTACTGATAATCAGTCTTGAACTTCAGTAGACACAGTCATTGGAGCGAAGCAGGCAAATGATAAACATGCATAAACAGAGGAGCTCTTCAGGATCTTTTCCCAGAGAGAGCAAGGGACAAATAGCACCATCAGATTCAAACCATACAAAGATACGGTGCTTTACAAGAGTGTGCTGTTGAAAGCATCACTGTTTAAAGATCCCCTAGCTGCCAATTTGTCCAAGCTCATTCTGACAAACTCAGAATCAAAATAGAAGTGCAGATGTTCTGCATATTCATTTCCAGCAAGAGGACTCTAAAACAGCCAGAGGAACTCTATGGCACTTTCCAGGTATATAAAAAATACCTAGAAGTTGGGAGTATTCCAGTGCTGTTTCTAAATACCACGAATACTCTAAAAGAGCTATAATGGTTGGGAGTGGCAAGAACATGTCATCTCCCTTTGCTATGCACAAGGATTGGGTATCTTTTTTCCCCTCTAAAAGTGCTTGGGAAGCTAAGGAGAAATGACAGCCTTTGGCTTTGTGCTCTTGGGATTGCTACTCTTCATGCAGCAAAGGGAAAGGTGTTGAGTGATGAAGGGCATCAGAAAAAGATCCCTGTTCCATATCAAGGGAAAGCAGCTGAGCCCCATGCCAAAAAAGCCAGATTGTAAGAGACAGAGCTGCACTCTGGGACCACTTGCAAACAAAGCTGGTAGTGAGCGTGATTCACACTAGCACATATGCTTGTTTTGGTGTTGAAATCTCAGTCAAGGACTCCATAATTCTAAAGAAGGAACTCTAGAAAAAAGAGAATGACAAACAATAAAGATACCCTTTTCAGATGTAAAAAGCTAAATATTGCATTTTTTAAAGGGATACCACACACCTCATCTACCTGAGCAGTGAGACCCATCTTCCTCATCCAGGCTGCCAGTTTCAAAGATGAAACCCTTACACGTTCTTGAGGAAAAAGCTCAAGAGATTTCTGAGCTATGGGATGAAATTCTTCTCTAAGTAAGTTCTGTTAGATCTCTTATTGCAAAACAAAGTAAGATTTCTTAATTAAACAAAAAATACTAGGAAATTCTCTCCAACCTGTGTTAAAAACATCAGGTCAATGGGATAAGAATACCCACAAAGAGAAAACAACTTCCTCCAACTGATTCTCTTCTTCTATTTCTTGCAATCTGTAATTTAATAAGGTGAACTAAGGACAAAGTAGCAGTTCCTCGGTTTCACTCATGAGAAACATACCTTCAAAACATCATTTGAAATGCAGTTTTCAAATATGTATTATTTAATACAGTAGCAACACACTGCACCTTACAACGGTGCTGCTCTTATTAATGAACACTGCACAGTGCCTTAAGAAAAATGGGAAGAGAAGTGCCTTCAGCAGAATCATTACACATTAAAAATTAAGGAATCAAAAAGGAAGCACAGCTCAGCACCCTTGTGATAAACATATTTCTCATTTAAACAGATCCAAAACAGCATCCCACCATTTAAACCGGTAACAGATTGCTACAGTGTGTGAACAGCATCACTTGTCAGTATTTAGTCACCTTCACTTTTGCACCCATGATGTTCACAAATAAGGAAAAAGAAAGGGGTGAGCACAGCAATGTATAGATCAGACACAACTGATTGAACCCAAATGGCTTCTGAACAAAGATGGCATCAGAAAATCCAAATTTCAAGTCAGTTATTTAAGCAAGCTTCTCCCTTACCTTTGCTAACAAATTGCTGTCATCTCTTTTCCTCTCTCCAGCTGGACTGCAGACCTCATGAGGAGCCATAACAAATTAGTTCATGGCTGTGTAAGCTGCTGCTTCATTACACAGCATAATGATAATTCAGGGGAAAAACTCCAGCCCTGCTCTCTTTACCTCCTCTGCAACTCCCTATAGGAAGCACTGTCTTCTGGTGAGTCTGTTAATGGGCAGCAAGTTTATCCAATGTTCAGTCTTTCAGTAAAACTTTTTAATTGCTTTTAATTTTTAAAATCGATTGAAAGAAAGATTGATGGTTAAAAGGATAAAATAAAGTCAGAGAAAAAAACTCTGTCTTGCTCTAAAGGCAACATATAAAATTAGAAACACTGCCTCAAAAAGAGCCCAGTATGTCTGTGTGCATCCAGCCAGGACAGAGCTCCTGACTCCTCAGTGGCAGATGCATAGCCCAGATACAGAAAAAACCACACTGATTTTGTTGTAGAGTGAAGACTGTATATCCAGATTATGTCTTATCTATTTCTCTGGTCTTCAAGAACTACCATGAATATATCCCCCAGGCTCATGTAATATATGCTACTGTCTTCCAGCACCAGTTGGTATCATTACCTGCTAGGCTGTAATTAAGTTCTGATCAAAAATTGTATTTTAAGAAGGACAAATTTCAAACTACTGCCCACTAAAATGTAACAAGGCACAGGAGCCACCACCAAGCTATCAGTAGTCATGGGGCTACTGATGCTTCAAGTGCTACACCACATAGGAAGCAACAGTCTGTGACGGCAAACTGCCTTAAGCAGAAGAAGCCAGCTAACATGCATATGTACTTTATCCCCGATTCAAAAATCCTGCATAACATGCACTATTCCCTTAGGAGTACTGCAAATGTATATAGTATAGGGCATAGCATCCAGGACAGAGATTTCAGCTCTTCAGTGGAGGAATATAGACAGTTTCACAGTCAGAATGAGGTCCAGCTATCTTCTATGGCTTCATCCTTGATCCCTAAGTAATACCATGATTTCTCAGCTGCTGTGGTAGAGAGCTGATTCCCGAGCTTTCCTTTTCAATATCTCCACAGGGAAAAGAACTGTTTGCAAACTGGTATTTACATGAGTTTCCTTCTTTTTAAAGAAACACAGCCATCACTCTGCAAGCCTTTTGGGACCACAGCCACGCTGCCTGCCAGTGTATGTGTATGCATTAAACATTCTACGTGGCTTTGGCCTCAGTTTGTCAACTGGACGAAGAAAGGAACCTGCAGGCTACCCCAACACCTCGAGGCTTCCCTGATAACCTTCTACTGACCCAACAGTTCCTAATATGTCTTTATACTCCCACATGCAGACAACTGTGTTTACAGTTCCCAGTCCCACATATGGGAAAACAATTTCAGTCATTATAAACACAACAAAACACTGCACATCTGACTTGAGTAAGACAAAGATCCCAAACATCTCACAGATGTTTGACTGGTCATGCCAAGCATTATATTTTGATTTCTTACTCTGACCTAAAACTGCTTATTTCCAACCTTCCATATTCAACTGCTGTGAATGCATCTTTCCTCACACCCCTTTGAGAAATATTTGAGAAATAAAGGTGGTCAACTTTACTGTGATTTTCAGCCCCCATGATGTTACAACAAGAAGCAGCTTTAGAACAGGCACTGGTTTGGCCACTTAATATTCACATGGTTATGCTACCGACCACATCTTTCTGCATTGCTTCCACCAGGAAGGACAACAGTGAAAAGAGAGGAAGTAGGAAGCCATCAGTTTTTTTTGTCTAGTGTTTTTGAAAAGTCCTGAATTTATTTAAATAATAATTCCTAAATTAGATTTTATTAATGCATTATCTAAGAAACAATGCACTTAAAACCTCTCCAGATCTTTACAACACCATATTGTCCCTCATATAGATGGAAATTGTGGAACCACTTTTGGTGCAATGCATTTAAACATTACAGCTTCTGATAATTTTCACACTAGAGCAACCACATTTACTTTACTTTCAACCAAGAAGTGGACAAATGAGCGCAACCACCTTACCTTATGAATTTCTGCAGCTAAACCTGAAGCACAGGACCTTAAGATACTTTGGTAAAAGCGAAGACATGACACAAACCAGTACTTCAGGGAAACTGAAGGAAAACATCTTGTTTTCTTCAGTAAAACAACGTTCAGAGCCCTTCTGAATCCTCTGACCCTTATTCATGCATAGAGACTTCATTCTTTCCTAGTAATTGCTCTTTGAGATGCAAAGAAAAGTCCATGAAGTCAGAGAAAAAGTGCTAGGACACCAGTAAATGAAGCAAATGAGTCATAATCTTCTGCCATCACTCAAGCACATGAATGCAAACGTTGACACAAACCTAGGTGTTAAATGCACTGGTGACACTGACTCACAGGGTGCAGAACTCAACCATCAGTGTAGTCATCATACTCTCTATACTTCAAGCTCTGTAATAATGAGATTCTTCATGCTCTAGACAAATTCAGCAGTGGAAAGCTCGAGGCTTCACATCAATTCAGCCTGTGTCAATGGCTTAAAGAAAGAAGGGAAAAAAAGCAGACCTACCAAGCATCAAATCCTTTCAGTGAGAACCTCAAAAAGCTTAAAGTTTAGCATACCTTTTACCCTTCCAAACCCACTAAGAAAGTAAAATCAAATAAAGCAAAGGGGGGGTGTTGAGAACAGATCCTTCTCCTCTGGAAAAAACAACACTAAAACTCCCAAACATATAAAAAAAAGAAGACAGGACAACCACCTCTTAATATTACGTCATCCCAAAAATGAAACATAGGAAAGGTTCAGTCCTAGAACAGGTCAAGACAAGAAATAAAAGTGAGGCTGTGGGAAACCAGCATGAGTATATTGATGCATGTATGGAATGCATGTACAATAATCTCTTTCAGAAACATACTTCAGCCTGATGCTTTCCCCTAAAGGGAAAGCAATGTTTTTGTAAGATGGGAAAGAGGAAACTGAGGGGAAAATTCTGCTGCTTTTCAAGCCAGAAGAATTTTTGACATCAACTTCAAATGGATTGACTATTTAACCTGAAGAGAAGCTAAAATGAATATTTCAACTCATCAGCATACTAAATACTGTAACTGTTTCTTTAGAAAACTGTGGTAACGAATTCTGGCTCACTAAAGATTGCCTCCATCTCCTCCATCACAACTCATTAAAGATCGGAATGTCTGTAATTGAACCATAAATCTCCTTTGTTCTTTGAGGGATTGCCTGAATAAAACAGAACAGCAGATATTTACAGTGATAAACTTAGCAGTAGCAAACCAAAATATTATTTCCATGGAGAATTATAATGAACTTTTATTAAAACCCATATCAAGAAAAAAGTGGAAAGAAAATATTAAGAACATGAAGAGAAACAGCTCTAAAACTTGCAGTCCTTGGGTCCTAGCCACAAGTTCCTAAGGATAACATTGATACAACTAATAATCAATGAATTAATAACCTTTGGGAAAGAGGGATTATAGTTTCTACTTGGAAAGTGCCCAAGACATTCTGAAGACTGCTTTAATCTAAATTAACACAAGATTCCTAAGAAAGTCTCTCAAGATCATCTTCTAATTTTGAGTCACTGAGGTTACCTAGTGAACCAGAACTACAAGAAGACAGAAAGATGACTGAGAAACCATACACAGGAGAAATGGTGGGGGTAGGCCCTGGGAGACTGTCTCTAACTAAGTATCTTTAAGAAACCAAGTTAAGTTTCTGGTAAATCTTTGAAAATAATAATAATAATAATAAAAAAATTTTCATCTCTTTCTACACTTGGAATCAAGCACCTGACCTTTGGCCTTGCAACAGTAAGTGCAGGTTACTCTTTGCCTTCTGAATTTGTCCTACAACAAGTTTCAAAGAAACTGCAAGCAGTGGGTCGGTATGCTCCACATAAGAGTTCATTTCTATTAGCATCCAAGTTTCCTTCCACCCCACACTGATGAGTAGTTGCAGTGTTCAAGGCCAGGTTGGATGGAGTCTTTGGTGACATAGTTTAGTGTGTGGTATCCCTGCCCATGGTAGGGGCTTGGAACTGGATGATCTTAAGGTCCTTTCCAACTCTATTCTATGATTCTATGACTCACCTACCCTTACCAACATGTATCAGTTACAGGAGCAGCAGGGTCAGACAACAGCAGAAGGCAAACCTTTCCAAGACAAGTGCAATCCATTATGCTTTGCTCAAAAGGATGCAAGTGGAGTACAATGGGACACAAGTGCACAAAAGGACAGGGACTGTGGAAAACACTAATTCTTTGAGGATCTACAAATTAATAACTCTTGCATACGATTAACTTCCTATCATTGAGCTACTGCAGGAGACCAAGAAACACCAACTAAAATCAAGCACCACAGCACTGTTAATTTTTGCTCTTTGCTTGAACAAACAGTATGCACAATGAGGAAACCTTTGATGTTACTGGTTATTATATAATAAAGTCCTACTGACATAGCTTAGCTGGGCCCAGTAGATCTACTCTCAAGGAGCTCCACTCTCAGATTAAACACAAAAGTTTGTGTGCTAATTGCTTCTGTGCCCTAAAGCACCTCTTCTGAAAACATAACAGCACCTCATTGCTCATTGTGGTTGGGGACTGTTGGAAAAGTTCATGAAAAAATGGAGCTGTGGCACTGTCAGCATGCTGATGTCCTCCAGCTCCGTATTCCTACTTCCACAATGACTGAAGCTACAAACAGCATTGTCACATTTAGTGGCACATGAAGCTTGGGGGACTAGCTAGTGGCAGCTAGTAGAGCTAGAGGAAGCTGCTAGAAGGGTGTATGCAATGTATCACTGATCAAAGGCTGACTGCTATAAAAAAAATACATCAGAAAGTATTTCTGGGAAGTTAGTCCTAAACAAAGGCAACATTTATCTAACAAAACAAAAACCCCAGCCTCACGCTTTGTACACAAAGTTCCTCCCTCCAAAAGAATTAGCTCTTTGCTTTCGTTTCAAACATTCTCACCTTTGACTCGTGAAAGATTTCGTTTCTTGTATCCAACTCCTGAAGACACATACAATGAACACATACAATGAACAAATTCAAGGTACAATTCAAGTGAGCCAGTACATGTCAATGGCCCCAAACTTTACTGCAGCATCTGTGACAAGTAAAACATTGATTCCTCCCATCAGCACAGACGGGCACAAAGCCCTACCACAGATATTCACTATTATTTCCGTAAAGACTATCTTTGCTCTCCTTATACTGAGAGGGCTGTAGCCTCCCTGTGGAGATGCCTTTATGGCCTGTGTAAAATTAAACCAGGGAGCCTAATGGGTCTTGCTAAAGATTAAACAGGCACACCACTACCTAGGTTCAAATTGAACTTAACACCTCAGGTTGCTCATGTCAATTTTCTGAAACACAGTGAAAAAAGGCAACTGTCAATTAATGAGACCATCGACTTGGGGTTGGTGGAAATCAATAACATGAAACAATATGAAGCTATACAATCTTAATCAGAATTCTATAATGAAAAAGCTTTTAGCCAGATACACAGAGTAATTGGCTGTTCCCTTGTGGCCCATCCTGTAAGCTATACAACAGTCCAATTAAAATATAATATCAGTAGCAACACAGTTGCTTGTTTTGTGGTTTGTGTTTTTTTATAGGCACTAGGTTTTTTTTGTTAAATCAAAAGCTGCCAACACTGAAAGAGCAGGTCCAGAACAGTAAAGCATGGATCAAATCCAAGGGACAAATTCAAGTCAGGTAACAAGAGTCATGCATCTTAGGCTTCCAATTTACTACCTGTCTAATTACATGTACAAACTTGACCATAGAAGTCACATCTCTTGGGTTCCACCAGAGAAACAACATTGTTCAAGTAGAAATTCCTCTTTCCAACATCAGTTGTAAAATCCTCTCAGGACAATTTTACATCTTTCATAGGAGAAACAAAACAGGTTTGAGATTAAACCTGCTTATTGCCACCAAATCCACATCATCTTCCAAAACCAAGAAGACATACCAAGAGCTCTTGAAGAGGCTCAGAAAGTCTGGATGGGCAAAGCCTTAGAGAGCATGTGCTCAGGAAAACTTCTCTAGATGCTTTCCCTACCTCATGATTTATAATAAAATGAAAGGACTGTATTAAAACAGTCCCGTGAGTTACAAGTTACAGAGCCTTGGGCGACAGGGTTTAGTGTGAGGTATCCCTGTCCATTGCAGAGGGGTAGAACTGGATGATCTTGAGGTCTTTTCCAACCCTAACTATTCTATGGTTCTAAGTGCAACATAAATTCATAAATAGAAGTTACAGACCTGCTGCTAAGAGTATGCCCAGATGCATTAAAAGAAGGATCTTTATCTCCTTACTTAGACCTACCATTTTGAGTTCATTATTGGCTAATGCATTCTTAGACCAGTTCTGCTTACTAGAAAAATTTTTCACACAAGATAGAAAATTTATGACATATTTGCACTGCATACTTGCTACTAAATAATAAAGCAAATAATAGGGTGTTTGGTTGGTTTTTAAATGATAAACTATCACACTGCTCTCTCTAGGACTGGGCAGGTTGCCCATGTTAGAAGCTGCCAGTGTTAGAAATATGGTATTTTACATCATAATCTACCCAAACATGCTCTGTCTTAATCTTAACAGCTTGAAGGGAGCCAACGAGACATTTCAAACAACAAAAAACCCGCAAATTATTTCTTTAACAAGTTAAAAATTAAGATAGATGATGCTTCTTTAGCAAATTATCAGTTTGAAAATGTCAGGCCCAGTACTGTAAGGAGGTGGGCATTCAGACCCAGAAAGGTATTGGAAGAATGCGTGCCAGAATGGAGATAAAGCTGCCTGTCCAGTAACACAAACACACACAGAAGGAAAAACTGCAGCAGTGACTCAGCCCATGACATGCCAGTTAAAAATTCTGAGTGCTCAGCTGCAAGAAGGAAGCTGTCATTTCACTGACACTGCTCTTCAGCAATCCTCTAAAACATACAGGTGTTACACAGCAAAATGTATGGTGGGGAGGTTGGAAAATAACAGACAAGCAGTTGTCACAATGCTGAGTTTTGAGCCAGTGTGACAGAAGAAACACACAAATATGCAGGTTACAGATGACAGCACATTAAGTGCTTTCGCTTTAGGAGGAAAATATATATATATACATATATATATATATATATATATATATATAAAAAAAATCTTTATAGTTGCCTTTGGGAGCTGGATCCCCCATACACACTTAGGCAGTGTCATGTCAGTGTTTAGGGATTTTAAGGTAGAACCCCACAAACAGGATTTTCCTCTTCTCTTTTAAAGAGAAACAACACCAGGTTACTACTTTCAGGCACCCAGATGCCCTGACCTCTGATGCAGCGGTGCCAAAGCGATACTGTGAGGTTAGCAGAAGGAGGCAAACCAAAGAAAAAGAAACATTGTGCTTAGTACAGATGTAAATTCCCAAATAGATTTCAAAAGATTATTTAAGCCCTCTGAGAAGGAAAAAGCACGTAAGAGGTGTCAGCATACCATTAACAATGCACTGATCATCCACCATCAGCACTTGGCATCTTGTTAATATCAGAATCACTCATTTGATTACAGATTTTCACCCTCCAAACTGAAGCGAATCTGAAGTTTTGGGAGCATCACAGCATGTTGGACTCTGTCACACAAGCCATTATAGTTTTAATGCACAAGCTAAGCAGCAGCATTGCTACATTACAGACAGAAACGGGAAAGCTGTGTTGAAAAGCAGCGTGAAACTGTTTAATTGACGGCTTGTTTTTAAGAACTACTGAACTTATTAAATAATGTCAGGCTTGAAATTAAATATCCAAATGTATTAACATTAAAAAAATAAAGGGAAAAAGAACCCACTACTTCAGTGTGTCACAGTACATCTCGGCTTTATCATTAATTCCACATAGACAGAAATAAGGAGAAGGCAAAGGGATGGAGGAGAGTAATCAATGCAAACCAGATCAACAGTTCTGGTCCAGAGACTTAAAGCTGGTGGAAATGATTCAGAGTGCCACAGTTGTTTTAATGTGTGAAACAAATCAGTCATCACTTTATAGGGAAAAAGGGAAAGAGAAGTAGAACTGGTATTATAGGGAAACTATTAAAAAGGCAGCAGCCCTTCAGGAAAAGACGTTTCTGTAATGGCTGTCCCTTTTGTCCCTTTTAGAGTCATTCTTCTGGGGTTTTACAAAATCAAAAAAGCTTCACTGCTACTGGAACATTTACCAGCTCTATTGCTTCCTTATTTGTTAAAAAGTGTACAACCTACAACCTAATGTAACATTTACAGGACTCGTTAAAGGTCAGCAGCAAACAGTCATAAAAGCAAAGAGGCAGTGGCAGATTACCTTTTGAAAATGAAAGAAGGAAGGAATTACTGAAGATAAAGAGTGGGGGAGTCAGGATTCCAGTAGCAGCAAGTGGTGCAAAGAAATTAAACCGTCCTATGCTGCCAAGAATACTTGCTCTTCTCTGGCAAATACCAAAGCTTTTATCATGCAGCTATCAAATACCATTGTTTATCATGGAATACACATATGCAAAATTCAGTGGCAGAACTGTCATACTCTGTAATGGTATATTTATACAAATAAAAGGGAGCTGTCTTATTTAAATTACCAACAATAAAAATCACACAGGACCTCTATTAATTTTTATATGAATTCCATTATATCTAATGTCACTCCTATTTTCATTTCCTAGTATGCCAAAGTGTTCTGGTTTTAATAACAGCACAGCAGAGGTTGACAGTCAGTCTCACAGGGAACAGCGAGCCTCAGAGACGTATTTGAGACTTACGGGGTCCTGTGAAATTAACGTGAAAACAGTTTTGATTTGGTGAGATAAATATAGCAATAAGATGGGTCCTTTTCAAGGAGATTACTGGTTACATTCCAAATGTGGCATCAGGGAAAAATCCCCTGACATGAGAAAAGCAGGTCTTGTTTCAAGCTAAGGACTTGTTCATACTGTCCTCATACTGACTTATATTAAGTTAGGTCCATTGAGGTTTCCTCTGCAACTAACCAGGCCAGAGTCCTGTCACCATTTGCCACCTTGGAAAAAGAGGAAAGGAACAAAACATACCAACAGATTACTTACTCATTCCAATTTCTTAAACCATCAACACGCCTTATCTTTGTCAACCTTCCAGACAAAGAAGGCAAACACCACAGCTTTTGTGTGATGGGTCTACACCTGCCTTTAAGACTCTATTAAAGACCCCTGAATGAAGTACTTTTGCCAGGCACATCCCTTGATGAGCCAGCAGCAGAACTTCACATGTATCCCTGCCCAGCTACACAAGCCTCTTAGAAACCCCTGAGCACCTGAAGCTTCCTGCCCCTCCACAGTATCCCCTCTGTTTGAATGACAGAATCATAGAATGGTTTGGGTTGGAAAGGACCTTAAGATCATCCAGTTCCAACCCCTGCCATGGGCAGGGACACCTCACACTAGACCACGTCACCCAAGGCTCTGTCCAATGTGGCCTTGAACACCACCAGGGATGAAGCATTTACTACTTTGCTGGGCAACCAATTCCAGCGGCTCACCACCCTGACAGTAAAAAACTTTCTCCCTGTATCTAACCTGAATTTCCCGTTTCAGTTTGAACCTATTACCCTTGTCCTGTCACTACAGTCCCTGTGTCACAGCTGGAATCCTGAATTCCACAGGGCAAACAGGCATCACAGACTACGCCATTTCCTGTTTGATTTGGTCTGCAGAGTAACGATAGTATCAATTAAAATCTCCAGTAGACCAAGATCTAGAAAGAGTCACAGCAGTGGACTTCAAGATTTTACTAAATAAAAGAGGCGAAAACAAGACAAAGATGCAGAGTCAGCCTCAGCTGAGCCAGTAGCTCTCTGGAAAACCCACATGAATGTTAATCCCGCAAAAGAAACCATGTTTTAGAGATGCCTTCCATCCACTGGGAATTAATTCTACTGAATTTCAGAAGGATCCTCTAAGGAACACTACAGCACCTAATAGCAGCTACCCACCTTTATGTGAGCTTCATCTACCAGCAAAAAAAAAAATGCTGCATCAGCAAGACTGCATTGGCAGAAATGGTTTGTGTGACAGTTTAAGGCATTTGTGTGCAGATGAAGAGGTTAGAACAAACAAGTACGCTGCTCTATTGAGGCCAGCAACCTCTTGCTTGTCCTTCTCACCCCTTCCTTACTTATGGCTGCTTTGCCATCACTGTGATATCTGGCCCATAACTTGGTTATTTCCTGAATACATTTTTGGTCAGTAGCAAGGAACTGCAGAACAGAAACACTATCACCATCTGTCTGGACAGAAACCTGCCTATGTGCCCCAAAAGACAGACAACTTATATTGATGACCCTGCAAGAGTCTGCCAATATGGTGACTGTTTAATGGCCAGTGCCAGTGAGTAGCTTATTTGTGCCCGAAAAAAACCCATGAGTTTATGAACCCTCTCATTACAGTTTTTCGCTACAGATACTCTCCTCTCACCAATCATCAGAATTCTAGGTGTTGGTTCATTTGTTTTCTAAATCTCTGATGTTCACTGACACAAGATTTCATTGTGTTTGCATATACTGAAATACAATAAGCTGATAATGTTGATGTTACATTCTTTAGCATCAGTTCAACCATCTTACTCTTCCCTTCCTGTATTTCCCCACTCTTTCTCCAAAGCCATCCAAGAGGAAAAAACAGTTAGGGTTCTGTCTGCAGTATTTTCCATCTGTAGTAGTTAGATCTGTCTGCAGTATTCTAAAACAGAAGTTGACTGTAACTGCCCCTATTAAAGGCCTGGCCATTACTACTTTCAAGGACATCCATGTGGCAAAACAGTCATACAGAACAAATTCAGTGTGTAAGGATCATGACACCTGAAGAAGCTACAAATACATGGAACATATGTGCCAGCAAAAGATCCATAAAGCTGTTACAGGAGAAAGCAGGAGTGGGACTGGGAGAGGCAAGTAATCCTCTTCACTGCTTTCATCCCCCCTCCCTTGCATTCCTTTAAGCAAAGGCACAGTTAATTCCTTTTCCTTATGATCTGAGATTTCAGACAGTAGAGCAAATTCATTACTCAAGTTTTATACAATTCAGTAACCTTCCCCCCATCCCACTGCTACACATACATCATGCACACGTTAGAGTGCAAGACTGGAAAGGAAAATATTTCTTCAGGTAACTCTGGCTGATGGCACTCTGCTCCTGTCAGTGTGGCAAATGGAGTCTACCACAGCGTACTCATCTGTACTGAGAGAGAAATTACTCCTGCCCATCAGTCACAGAATGGATGAGGTACAAAATCCATTCCCATGATGAATAAATCAGAGTTAAAAAAAGGTCAGGATGTCTTCTAGTGTCTGCTGGGGACAAACTTCATTTAAAGTTATTACATTCTTGTCAAAATCTTGACCAGAGTCAGTTTACCACATTCTCCCCTTCCTGTATTTCCTCCCTCCTTTTCCTAAAGCCACACTGCACGTGTTTACTGCTTGACTTCATAACATCACATTGTTTTTTCTAATGCAGTAGGGAAGTCAGCTAGTTCAAACAGTATCAATTCCAAACTTAGCACTGGAAATGGACAAATATATGGGGTGAGGCTCACCTCTCAAACACACCTTTTAAAGAGTTTGAAACTTCTAATTGTCCAGCAAGATAAGGATTCCTGTATCTGAAGGGCTGGATATCTCAAAGGAAAAATCTGACTACAGCGTTTACAAACACAAGCTAAATGTGCAATTAAAAGTTGGTGTGTGATTCAAAGACCATCCTTCAACTCTTTATCAGTTGTAGCGTTCCAAATATATCTCAGGTAATCCACATAGAGTTGAAGATTGTTTTCCTGTCAACTCTTTACTCACAGATCCATTTTCCAATGTGGCAGAAAAAAGTAATTGCACTCAAGTGACCATCTGAGAACAATAGTTTGTTCAGGACCAACTGAGGGCAGGGAATAGTTGGCTTCTCTCAACTAAAAGCTTCCTCGTGATCTCAAATCAAACCTGTAACTACTAATGGACTCCAACCAGGTCCTTCTGAGTGGTTGTCAGAATACTTCTTTTCCAGGCTGTCCTCGCAGGACCCTCCACAGGTCCTCACAGGACCTTTCTTGGCCCCATCTGAAGTCCTGTTGTGCTACAGGAAGAAAATTCAGGTGAAAAAACACTCCATTCTTTCACTCTGAATGCACTTTTCAGTCAGAAGCTACTATAAATAGACAGGTGATTTAAAAGAACTGCTGGGATGTCATGGAGACTCCAACTATTTGGAAACACTCTTGTTCCATACTTTAAGTATCTCTGCAGACTTCTCTTTCTGGCTGCAGTTCATGACAGTAGCAGGAAACTGCATGTTCCTCTGTGAACTATCCCCTCTCCGCAGTTCACTTGCTGCTGCTGTTTTCTCTCTACTCCAGTCACAGCCCATGGCCTGCAAGGATGAATTTCTTTCTTAGGGCAAAGAAAAAAAAGAAATCCAAATAAAAGGACTAAAATCTCAACTTAGGAATTAGCAGCTACATTGAAAGATTCCTCCTTGTCTTCGAGGCAAGTGCAAGGGGAAAGCAGATACTGGTGTTCAAGAAGACAGCTTTATACAAGGCCTGCTTACCCCTTCCCCAGAATACTTCCCAGCAGATTCACAGAGTCAATAATCAATTAAGGGTCTACTCTGCTTCAGGAATAAATCAGCAGGCAAACTGGGAAGAAAGCATTCAGCTGCAGAGCTGACAAAATGAGAACATCCCTGCCACAGCCACAGGAGCTGTGTGCTGAAGCAATGACAGCTCGCCCCATCATGGAGGTGAGGAACACCCACCTTTCCTGAACCACTTCCATGGGCTCTCCCTTCCTGGAGGAGCTAACGGGGGCTCTCTGAGGCCACCCAACTCCAGGATACACCACATGATGTAGCTCAGCAGTTCCAGACAAAAGGATCTGTGTGTTTTTACAAGCATTGCACATCTGGCTGGAAACAGGTCAGAGGGTACATTTTGCTTTAAGTGGAATTGAAAGTACCCACTGAATCAGCAGAAGGTTTCTTGTTATGCTGTGAAGCACACTTCAGGTCTGGAAATACAGTTTAAGCACTACCAAGACTTAAAGAGCTATTGTGTAGGTTACAGTTTTCACTCCCTGGGACATTTAGTAGCCTGTCTGGGTGACACGTCCTTTAAAGATACTCTGCTGCTGACTGGGAAATGCTGCAATTGTTTCCACACCAAGGATCCCAACAGGGTAAAGACTTTAAAATAAAGAGAATGAGATGGGAACTATAGGGAAAATAGGCTTTGCTACCTCTTCAAGTTCTATTTGTGAGATTAATTAGCTAATTATGAGAAAATCCAGATACATTCTTGATGTCCTGGAATTTAAAAACTCATGGAGAAAGCAAATGTGAGCTTGTGATATAACAAAAAAGGCCGGTATGGGCCACCATGGAGGGAGGTCTCGACAGCCCTCTGCTGGGATGTCAGCCACAGCACCGTGCTGGTCACAGCTCTCAGGAGGCAGGAGAGCGGAAAATCCCCATGGCTGGAGAGCACTTTCATTCCAGATGGCAGGAACACTTCACTGCCAAGGTGCTGATAACCACCGAAGAATAGCGGCTCACACCATCGCCATCACCACGGGGCAATCTGCTTGAACAATGCAACTCTTAAGCTGCCTTTTGCCATTCCCAAATTTTGTCAGGAGCATTTTAATTGCACAACACCGACTGGAGAAGGTGTCGAAAACTAAGCAGTGGTGAATAAAGGATTGAACTCAAAAGCTGCTGATGACAGAGCAGTAGAAAAGCTGGTGTGGCCTACCCCAGCCAGCCGGGTCCCTCATGGCTCGGGCTTCTCCCAACGGAGCACTTGGCAGTCGGCATCTCAATTTAGCTGTAAGTGTTTGTTTTTAATCACACATGTCAGCATGCTGGGTGGTTAACTTACAATGTGTCACCCACAACAAGAACAAGCCTCCCAGTTAATCAAATACCAACAAAACGTCTCATGTCATATTAATGATACTTGGACCGGAGCCAGGAGGAGGAAGTTTGAAAGCCAAGATCCTTCTGCTTTCCTCACTATCTTAATTGCAGTGCTCCACTGAAGTTGCTAGAAACAAGGACATCAAATGATGACCTCCTGTATGCTATCACAAAAGAGGGTTTTAACGATGCTTCTGGCTGCACCTCTCTTCCTTACTGAAACAAGGAAGCCAGGAGAGCCCCACAGCACACACTGGACCCAAAGCCTGTCCTTCAGTTCCATACAAGCTCATATGCATGCTACAGGCTCTATTCAGCTAAACAACCCATCCTTCCACAGACAGTCCATGGGAACGATGTGAATGGTAACTCACCCTGCTTAGGTCCATACTTTCAAGAGACACCTTGGGTGCTCTGCTGCTTTGGTGCTAGGAACCAAACATACACGGCCATGCAGTGGGGCAAAACTGGTAACGCGCAACTAAGACTGAATGTAGGAATGTCTCTTTTAGCAGCTGTGTGGGCACACGTTAAGCTTAAACCAATCACCAAATTGTATTTCAATTACAGCTGGGTTCACCTAATCACAATCTCTTCCAACATCTGCAGATCCTGCAGAAAATGTATTTCTTTACATAACACGGGAGAATTTTAGGCAATATTCAGACTTGGTAGATTATTTTCTCCTTTTTCAACGTAAAGGTGCAAGATTCATAGACCGGAAGAACTTACCCACTTTTGCGATTAAATATGTCAAATATTTTGAGCAAAAAACAGCCCTCAAGATGTTAGGAACAAAACACTGCAATAACAGTAACAATAACATTCTCAAGCTATAAAAACACTAAAGCAAACTTGCAGCCTCATTTTGCATTTACCAGAGCAAGCCCTAACTTTAACATATTGTAATAATACTGTATTAAACCTTGCAGGTTCATTTTTTGGCTTTTGGAGAGATGAGTGAGAGGTACTGGGCACTCCACTCTACCACATTTTTTGGTACTGAATACATACAAATGGCTGGCTTAATCAAAAAGGATGAGTATATGTAATTAGCTAGAAATATTCCAATTTTGTATTCAAGGAACTTTCTAAGGGAAAACAAACTTACCAAAACATATTGCAGAACACCATCACCACCACACACAAATCTCTAGAGAAGTCAAGGTGGGCAGAAGGACACAACAACCTTGAACTTCTGCACAGGGCAGGACCATTGTGATTTTCATTATGTCTTACACCTTTACATTAAATTTTAAGTTCCAGAAAGTAAAAGAGTAGAAGTCAACACCATTATCAGATTCTTAGCGTCTTAAATGGATGAACAGGTTTTGGTGAATGGCTCACACAGTTACATCACAAACTGTTCATCTCCTGCCTACCTCCTGAACACCTCTCACTTATTCCAAAGATCAGGTCTTAGGTGCTAGAAAACAGGTATTTGTTATACTGCACGACTATGAATTTGTTCTTTCTACTCTAGGAAGATTCCAAGACATTCTTTTAACAATCCCAGAACCCTCTCACAATTCACAGAAACATCATGGCCACATTTTCAGTATTACATATACATCCAGTATTTTATATGAAGAATATTTATGTTATTTCCTTTATGATATAATCTGGAAAAAGAGATAATTTTTTTTTGTGAGAGAAGACTCAAAAATATAAAACCACCTGCAGTTTTTTTACAGCAGATATATCCTACTGAATATTACATACTTTTGGCAACACTGAAAAGAGTAGTATGTTAGTGGTACAGAGAGGGCATTAGCAAAAAAAAAAAAAAAGGAGTAAACCTAAAATTTGGCCTAAGCTAAACTCGTTCTCACCATACAAGCATCAGCTGGATAGAAAGAGGGCAGATCCCCCATGAAATGCCAAAGAAAGTACATTACAGTGTCTTAAGAATCCTCCACATTAATAAGTAACACGCATTTGTCTTCACTGTGATCAGAAAATAAGAAACAGAATTCCACACACATACTAGCACAAGACTGTTCTCTATAAAAATTACTCTGAGATTCTATCCAATTTCAAAGTAGATGAAGATCTTTTTCTAGAATACTATCCCCCAGAGCAAGAAAATTGACACAAAACCTCTCACTTTTACAGCTCATCCTGAAGTTCATAAACAGCTTTGAAAAGAAACCTACTCTTCAGGGTGAGACTGGTTTTGTGATCCAAAATGATCAGTCCAGGGGAGGCCAGACTGGTGCAATCATGCAATCATCCTGGTAGTCAAAGTAGTGGCTCAGATTGTGAACAAACAGCTGAAATCAAGACATGCAGCCAGGTTGAGACTACAGATGTTTATGAAATGTTAACTGGCTTTTCACTCACTTCTGAGGCAGAATTAACAGCCTCGTATACCGACCTTACGATTTAATTGCCTGCTATAATGCTATAATACTCTAATAGTTTAGCACTTCAAGATATCATCATTGTTAACACACTGATATACTGATTCAATTTCACTTCTGACCTGGATTTACTGCATTGATCATTCTTATTTAGGACTTTAGAGTGTAGCTAGAAGTAAGTGAGACTTGCTTGCCTCTTATTTTAGCCCATTAGAATATACATTCTTTTACAGTCATCATTTCATACGTCTCTAATTAGTATGAAAACAGTGATGAATGCCTGCCACTACAGGCAAGTAATAAGATATGCTGCTTCCACTCACCAAACAGAACTCTTGTCACTCCTGCAGTTCACAAGCCTACTGCTAGAATAAAACACATTCACCAGGAATTGATAAAGACCTATCCTCTGACAGAGGCTCCCCACTGGCCCTTCACCCTGAAATGTCTTTACATTTGGATGATGCACATTACTTACAGTTACTGTGCCAAGGCAAATGATAAAACTATTGTTGCCCCATCCTCATCCTGTGCGCAAACACCCTCAGAGAAAACCAGGTGGTTATTGACTCACTTCACAGCCTTACTGTATTAACAAGACCCACTGATAAGAGGTTTCCCATACTTAAGTTAAAAGAACCTTTATTCTGGAATCTGCCAGGCACTTTGAGGCTATTTATGCTGCCATTAACAGCATATGCTGGGCACACATACAACATAGTGACAGAATGATTTGCAGGGCATGGAGTAGGCTAGAGAAAAGGGATTCTGAGCTGTCACAGTAACATCTCATTAAATCATACCAAAACAGTGAACAGAAAAGAATAGGACAGAGGGAGAAGTGGAATAAAAACAATTTAAATAGCTTTCACGCTGTTTCTAGGAGACCACATAACATAGCTGCTGAACAGAAAATGCGCGTTGTCAGTAGCAAGCACAGGCAGCAGCAATAGAGAACAGCTGGGGGGTGAAAGAGCAAAACAGGGGTACACACAGACATTGGTTGAGCACTGTTCCCATTTCACCCATTTCAGATTGCTGATTTCCCCCAGAGAGCAAAACTAAATAAAGCATGAAGAAGCCATCACAGCCACTGGAGAACTTAAATCAAACAAGAATCTCAGATTCTAGTAAAATGGTAATGATAAATTAAAGAGAAACACAACATATAGAGCCTCAATAGTTGTGAAAGGGTTTTAGAGCTCTGCCAGAAATACTTAGGTAGACTGTGCACAAGACTGAGCTGACACTCCAGGTCATTTCTTTTGAAACAAGAATTATTTTGACCAACAGAAGAGCACAGCAGCATGGAAACTGTGCCTTAAAGAGAGACAGATGATACTGAAATGTTGCTTTTCAGCCTCAGGCCATTTACAGAAGTAGCTCAGGAAATGTTTTTACAGATGAGAGGACACACCGGGTACATAAAGTCCCAGTTCCAAAGAATAGACAGCCTCATTGCTAATTTCTTTCTCTGCTTTTTAAGAAACCTGCCTTGCTGTCTGAAGTTACCTGACAAGTCCAATCACCTTTTTGAGGACTCAAAAAAAGCCTGACAAGTTATGTATTGGGCAAAGTTTTGTATTATTTATGCCATATGATCATATTTTCTGTTTCAGTTTTCAAGTATTTTTTACCTCTAAAAGCCTAAAAAGTTACAATTTGCTTTTCATCATCCTCATTTATAAATAGGAACAGTCATTTCTGTTTCATACACAAAGAATACTATGGTTCAAGGAAGGCCAAACTGCTTGACTAGAATGAGTCAACAGTGGAACGAGCAATAGATTATAGCTGTCCCAGTTCCCAGCCTTTTGCTTCAGTTACAAGACCACAGAACTGTAGAGGTGAACCCAGGCTGAAAACATTGCCAGCTGGACAGTAGACAAAAAAGCAGACCATTTAAAGAGCTCCTCTGTAGAAGGATTTGACTGTCAGACCTCATGAGGCAGCACACTGAAGCAGTGTCCTGGTTTCAGCTGTGATAGAGTTAATCTTCCTAGTAGCTGGTGCAGTGCTGTGTTTTGGATTTAGTCTGAGAATAATGTTGATAACACAGCCATGTTTAGCTGTTCCTAAGTGGCACTTCCCCTAAGTCAAGGACTTTTCAGTTTCCCATGCTCTGCCAGTGAGGAGGGGCACAAAAAGGCAGTAGGGAGCACAGCCAGGACCCAAACTAGGCGAAGGGATATTCCATACCATAGAATATCAAACTGGGGACAGTTGGCCAGGAGCCACCAATCACTGCTTGAGGATGGGCTGGCATCAGTGAGCCAGTGGTGAGTGATTGTACTGTGCATCACTTGTGTTTCTTGGGGTTTATTCCTCTCCCCTTCCCTAACCTGCCCCCTTATTAATTTTACTTTATTTCAATTATTAAACTGATCTTATCCCACCCACAGGTCTTACACTTTTCCAGTTCTCCTCCCCAGGGAGGTAGAGAATGAGTGGCCGCACTGTACTTAGCTGCCAGCTGGGGATAAACCGTAACAGAGAGTGATTTGACTTGGGAAAGCAGAAGGCAGCTTGGCAGATACCAGTTTTGTCCTGCCAGCTACACAGAACTTCAAGATGCTAGTGTAGTAGGCTACATACATACATACTTATGTATGTATGTAGATCACATTAAGTGCCACAGGCAACTTTATTAAAGTTACTCTGTACGAGAAAAAGCAAACTTTTTAGTACAGAGATTAACACTGAAAGAAATAGAATTGCTATTAACTGCACCATTTTCCAAGGCGATTTCTTTGTAGTTATTTGGATATAGGCGGTTTGGAGACAAACATACTGAACATTACTTGCAACAAGAAGACGCAAACTACAACACAGCTCAAGTTGGCAGCATTTAAATCTCGGTATAGCAGTTACTGCAGCAAACATTTGGCCCAACAATAAAAACTTTGTCTCTGATGGAAACTGTTCTCTGTAAAGAATACTTTAAGGAAAGTACTCAGAAAAATGCCACCTATTCATCAGAACTGGATCTGTTTAGTGGAATACACCTTTTCAAAGTTAGACACCTGTATCACGGACTTGAACTGAATGCCTCATCTCAGATGAGATGCTGAAAGCAGCATGCTCTTCTGGCATCTGTTTCAATAAACCTTGTGCTCTTGTAAGAGAATACCACAATATGAAATCAAAAGTCCAATTAACTTCAGAAGTTTCAAATGCATGGTAGTATCTGAGTTGAAATACAACTGTACTAGTTAAATCTGTAAGGTAAATATTTGTATCCAAAGTCAATCCTGAATCAGTAATTCACAAAACTCCCAGATACTCTGGATCAGAGATTCCCAAACTGTCAATAAGGAGTCCTAAAGCTTCCTACAGAAGCATGCAATACTCATATCTTGTAGAAGAGATAAACCAGCAGAAAAGGCTATATGCCTCCATGGAGGCAGATTATAAGGCGCACACAAGATACTACATTCTAAACTGGTGCAAATCATCTGATTTACTGTAACTATCCATGTGTGCTCTTTACCCACAGCAAGTGTAAAACAATTTGAATTAGGAACACCACAGTTATTTGGAAAGTAAATTTCCCAAGATTTGTTATATACTATAGAGCTGCTAAGAACCATTGCTTTTAATAAAGCTTTACTCCACAAGGCCCAATCCCACAGCAAAGAAGGAGTATCTCCACAGAAGATACAGCAGAAGGCTCAGACACGAGACTCTTGGGCTTATTGCCAAATTGATCACAAGAGGTTGGCTGATGAAATCTTAGCACTTAATACTTAAAAGACCATGGAAGAACAAACTGGTTTGTAAACTCCCAAGAGGGGCTCCTGCTGTTAACCAATGATACAGCTTTTTAACCAGACCACACCATGTTACATGAAGGTTTTGTATACTCAGTACCAGCTAGCAATGTAGGGCCAAAAGAAGCTACAGCTAGACCCCAGTATCTATCTACCAAGGACGCATTCTCAAAACGTGTAATATTTAGCAGTAAAGCTACTTTTCAAATAAGAATTAGCGTAATAAATGGGGAATATATGCAGGAACTTCAGAAAGAGATTTTAAATACAGAGGTAGTGCCTATGAGGTAGAGAATCACAGGATGGTTGAGGTTGGGAGGGACTTCTATAGATCATTTGGTCCAACCACCCTGCTCACGAATGGTCATTTAGAACCAGCTACCCAGGACCATGTTCAGATTAGATATAAGTAAGTTTTTTACTATGAGGGGTGAAACACTGGCACAGATTGCGCAGAGATGTGGTAGACACCCCATCCCTGGAAACACTCAAGGCCAGGTTGGATGGGGCTCTGAACAACCTGATCTAGCTAAAGATGTCCCTGATTACGGTAGCGGGTTGGAACTAAATGACTTTTAGATGTCCCTTTCAACCCAAACTATTCTACAATTCCATATTCAGATGATTTTTAAACAGCTCCAGGGTGGGAAACTCCTCAACCTCTCTGGGCAACCCATTCCAGTGCCTCACCCTCATAGTGAAAAAGCATTCCCTTATGTTTAGTTGTGTTTCAGTTTGTGCTTATTGCCACCTGTCCTGTCAATGGGCACAACTGAAAAGAGCCTGGACTCATCTTCTTTACAGCCTCCCCTTGGGTAGTTGTGCACATTGATAAAGATCCCCCAGTCCTTCTCTTCTCTAGACTGGACAGTCCCAGCTCTCTCAGCCTTTCCTCATAAGAAGAGATGTACCAGCTCTTTAATCATATTCATAGCCTTTTGCTGGACTCTGCAGCTCTCTCATATTGTGGAGCCCAGCACTGGACACAGTACATCAGCTGTGCTCAATAAAGTGGAAGGACCTGCTGGCAACAGGCAGGAGAAGCAGGAGCATGGTCAGGGTCACCAATTCATCAAATAGGAGAGATTAGGATCAGAGCTGTCCAACAAAGAAGATACTGGTATTTCATAATGGATCATGTTACAGAAGATTTTATCACCACCAGACTTCATTGCTATCACTTTCTTTCAGCAACTGAATGGAATAAAACAGAAAAACAAGGTGATGGTAACAATTAACAATGCACTGCATTAAATGCTCAGCAACAGAACTCTGAACTGGTGGATAAAAAAGCAACAGATACAGCAAGGTGCTGCTGTACTGGGGTAACTAAAACTAGTTCTCCAACGACAATCAAACTGCCATTTAACAGCAAACATTTGAGATCACAGAATCCACCTGGAAGCAGCTCAGTGTTTGACCATGTGGCAGCACAGATCCTCTTGCAAAGAGGAAAGTGTTCAATATCATTTAAAACAGACTGGCGCCTCTCGAGAGCTCGCTGCACTGCACTACTTGGTGACACACGCAGCCTCCTCTGCGGAGCGGTAAAAGCACACCAGCCTGAGCAGCACATCACATTGTACTGCTCCCCCCACGACTGCCTTTTAACTGAGTGGGGAAAAAAGTATGCTAATAAGATGGAAGAGAAAGGAAAGATGAAGTGGAATAAATGTGCGAACTGGGCAGAGGGATCATGAACAGATAAAACATCATCAGGGACACGCAGCCCTCCCGAGGCTCCCCTGTACCGGGTTACGAACGGGAGAGGTTTAACACCCGCGGCCACCGCCGCCTGCCGCAGGGGTGTGCGCGGGCGACCATCGGCGGACCTGCAGCGCCCCCCCGCGGCCGCAGTGCGCACCCCGCCAACGCTCCCTGGCGTTGACCGCTCGCTCCGTCCCGCCGCGAACCTCGGGGTCCCCGCCGCCAAAACCCGACCAGGGCCCGATTCCTCCACTCCACTGCAGGAAGGGGAACGGTACGGGAAGTCCTGCGCCTGCCACATTGTTCGCATACGCCTGCAGACACATCACTTCTTTATGCCGTGTTTACTTTACCTGGAAGGTCCTGCACATGGGTCAGGGTAGCAGATTTGGGGGTGTTGTCTGACAAGAAGTTCAACATGACCTAGCAGTGTGTGCTTGCATCCCGGAAAAGCAACCGTATGCTGGACTGCATTAAAACCAACATGTCCAGAAGGTAAAGGGAGGTGAGTCTCCTCCTCTACTCCACTCTGAGTGAGAACCCACCTGCAGCTCTGCATCCAACCCTGAGGCCCCAACACAAAGAGGGATGTGAAGCTGTTGGAGCAAGTCCAGAGACCATGAAGATGCTCAGAGGGCTGGAGCACCTCTGCTATGGAGAAACGCCTGAGAGAGTTGGGCTTGTTCGGCCTTGAGAAGGCTCTGGGAAGACCTTATTGTAGCCTTTCAGTACTTAAAGGCAGTATATAAGATGGGGACATACTTTTCAACAAGGCCTGTAGCAACAGAACAAGGGGTGGGGTTTTAAACTAAAAGACAACATCTTTAGAGAGAGATAAGGAAGAAATTTTCAACAACACAGGGTACAGGTTGCCTGGAGAAGCTGTGGCTGCCCCATCCCTGGCAGTGCTCAATGCCAGGTTGGACAGGGATTGGATTAACATGCTCTGGTGCAAAGTGTCCCTGCCCATGGCAAGGGGTTGGAACTGAATGAGCTTTAAGGTCCCTTCCAACCCAAACCATTCTCTGATTCTATATCCATGCCATTGGTAATAACATGTCTTCCTCACAGAATAAAAAGCCAGCTTTGATATCTAATACCACCTGCAGGATCTGTTACCAGCTGTACTTTTTACTCATTTACTCTGTTCACTCACTTAAACATAAGAGTTACATTTAACAGCAGATCAAATAAATGGACTCAGATGACATCCAGGAACTAGCCTTTGTTGGGTAGTTTCTTGGTTATCTTTCAGGGGTTTCCTGGTTCATCTCCTTTTTAAACCGTATGTCACATTAAGGAGACCCAGACCTTTGTGTGTGCAGATCTGTTAACGTCCAAGGAAAGATGGAACCCTTGAGCCAAACAACCTGTCAGAGCTCACTACAGGAACTCCACTGGACAGCACACTGCATCAGCACACTACATCAGCTGCATTTTACCACAAGGTTTTCTTAATGTTATAATATAACTCTGGGGCCTGGGGGAGTCTTCTCCAATCTCCCTCATTTTTCCCACACCACAAAACTCATCTCAAATACTGACAGGTTGCCACACTACACCCAAAACTAACATATCATGATCTCCACCACTTGTTACCCACACATAAACCTACTCAATTTAGTTATGTTTATGATAGACCTGTAAAACTGTCCCTTTATTTGTAGAAGGCCACACTGCAACGTTGCTCAGAAACAAGACAATCCCTGAAGGTTCACCTTTTCTTTTCCTGCAGTATTTACATAGCACAGTGCTCCCAATTCCCTCCTGAAAGGAGGGGAGTAAATATGCAGTGCAAGCTAGAAAAAGAAGTGACTGTGATGCAATCTGGTGAAGTAATGGATTGTGCTAGAAAGACACAGACTCTGGAGAGCTTTCCATCCCTTATGCACTCATTACCAGAAGGCAAACAGATAACAGTCTCCAATTCATAGATCCCAGGAAACAGGAGTGCAGTAGTCATGACAACATGATTTATTTATTGCAAAGCGCTTGATTTAACTGTGAAAGCACTATCAGAAGCCAGAAATCAGCAGAAGAGCAAGATGACACCAGTTCTGCATGGCATGGTAGAACTTCAGAGGTCTCTTTTCATGAAGTATTTGTCATCACTCCTGCAACTACATGGTCTTCTGGATGGTCTATGTTAGTAGACAGCAGCTTCTAAGGAAGACTCCTGTTACTCAGCTCCACTAATACACCAAGCCGCCTGTAAGTTCAACATAATCATGATGGCTCTCTTTCAGGAGCAATTTTTCCACCTCTTCTCCCAAGCAGTCTCTAGTTTCAGTTGTGCTCCCAATACTTCTCCTATTTTGCTGATCTTGACATCACTGAATACTGAACTCAGACTTTGAGAACTCACAGTACCTACTACCACTACTTAGTGAAACCAGCTCTGCTCTTAAGAGCTCTTTTTTCCTCATGCCAGCAAAGTGGGCACAGTCAGAGCACACCGTTGTTTCAGACAACCCAGCAAGTCACAGGAGTGGAATATTAATACCCCTATTTTTCACCATCATCCAAAGCAGCAGGGTTGCAGGCAGAAACAAACATTTTCAATCACGAAAAACTTAGTTTGCAAAAATACTCAGCCACATTAAAATAAAACCTTCTGATTACACAATTCAAATACATAGTCCAAAAATCTAAGACTATTCCTGATAAACTGATGATACAAAATTATCTCCTGTGTTTTACATTCCATGATATGGTCTCTAGGCTCACGTAATCATCAGTTCAGGCTAGTGACCAAATTCTTCCTTCAACAATGCTGTCATTACATGCTGACTTGGCATTACTCACAAAGAAAAGGGGGTAACAAAAGAAAACTAAATCCAGATTATATCCTCTGTGTGTATATATATATATATATATATATATATATATATAAAAATTACAACATCTTCCACATTTACTTCCCCGGCTTTATAAGAGTTGCAAAAATTGACCTGCCTTTCACTTACCTCTATATACTGTAATTGCCAACACAAGAGTATATGAAATGGCACAACAAGAAACTGCTACTTAATGAGAAAACTATAATGGAATGCTCAACAAGAAGAGACGGAGCAGCAAATTCCTAAAACCATCTACTTGGTTCATATTCCCTTTAAGAACAGCTGACACTATAAATGCTGCATCAGCATCTTACTCTCTTAAAGAGAAAATATAAAACACACTTACGTTTCCCAAAGACATGTCACGGTATTTTAACACTAAGTTGCCAATAAGAAACTCAGCACTCTCTGGGCTGTTTAAGCTATTCATGATGATTATGAGTGATTGTGTTTTAAAAGGCATTGAACAGGAGATAAAGCTTAAAACGTATCATCACTTGCAGCAATGTTAGCAGCTTCGATTCAAAGGGAAGCAACACCTGTTCTGTTGCACATATACAATGTCTGCAAGATTTACACAGTGGGAAAATTCCATTCCCTGTCTAAATCCAGTGCATGTCATTGCAAACAAGGTTTTTAATTAAAATTGCCATTTTTGAGCCTCCTGCTGACTGACAGCATCTCACTGCCTCCTCTTCAGATGGCTAAACTGGCTTCCAAGAGAGACAGCGGAAAGAAACAAAATCACTAGAACACCTTACTTTGACAAGTCTCTGCTGGGGACAATTTCAATAGCAGGATGCCGCAGAGCAAGGTAAGGAGAGAATAGATAACTACTTAGGAAGTCTTCCCTAATGAAGGCTCAAAATATTACAAACAACACAGTAGAGGAGGCATTTTATTCCTAAGCCTACAGACAGGATGATCAAACAGGACAATTTTAATCAGAAACCATACTGTTGAAAGAGAATGCAGAACAATGTCCCCACCTCAGTGGGTGCAGCTTTCTTTGAATACAGAAGTAGGCCCAGGACCTGGCTAGACCTCTAGCTTGGAGGTTGGCTCAACTGCCAGCACTGATGAAGCTTTATCCCTCTCAGAAAATAGGCAAATGTAGGCTCTCAAGTCAGACAGATAAATAAGACTTCTTTGGCCAGAGCATTTCTCCCAATTTAATGTAAAGAGTTTATATTGACTGCTAGTACTGTACCTTCAGGAGACTCGTCCCGCAGATGAGGAGGCAATTCTTCACTTGTTGTCTCAGTTTCATCTTCCACCATTTGTGTCTCTAAGCTAGGTCCCTGCAGAACAGAAGAGAAGAGCAAGAGAAGGTAAACTGGAGAAAGTCCAGAAAGGTACCACAGAGATAATTACAGGATTAGATAATATGCCAGACAGTAAGAACACAAGGAGCTCACTTTAGCTGATGAGAAAGCAAGCTACTGGGAGATTTGTTTGCAGTTGAAATACTTAGGAATGGGGGAATTAAAAACCCAAAGGAATCTTCAAGCTAGGAAGCAAAAGTTACAAGAGTCTGAGTAGACTTAAACCCAGTAACTGAACAATGAAGCATAATTTCTAAATTACTATTTCCAACACACACTATTATTACAATAATAAATTCAAATCCCCATTTACTGCAGGCAGCAAGACTTGTCATCACTTGGAATTTAAAGGAAAAAAATCCCACCTTTGTCTTAACAAGACTAGATTCTGGAAATTGTCTTTTAAGATGATTTAGAACTAAATTATAGTTAAAGCTGTTGGTCTCAACAGAATGAAGCATCAGTTATACTTGGATTTTTCATTCCTAAGGATCCTTGACATACAAATTGAGGAATGGGATGCACACAACAGTGTAAGTTATTGGCTTGCAGACAAGCAGCCATGCAGTGTCCAGCAATTCCATAATAACCCTCTTGAGTTGGAGCCATGGCAGAAGTAAAGCACACAGATGTTGCTTTGCTTTCACGCTCCCTCTAGAAGCATTTAGGATGCAGGAAGATGTTCCAACAGTTCAGAAACATCAGTAGATTATTAACCATACAATATTTTTTCAATTATTTAGGGTTTATATAGCCTTTTTAATTGGGAATATGGTTCCATTTCTCACTAGAGCCATTGGAGAAGCACAGATTTAAACAGGTTTTATTACAGAAATAGGCAGGTTATGGCACAGAGCCTAGGAACATACAACTAAGAAAAACCTCTTGGCTCTTCAGAGATGGTCTCTGCTCTCACAAGCAAGTATATCATACAATTCCTTTCAGCAATCGATGAGTTTCTGACTATGAGCACTACTAAGATTTAGTGGCAATTTTTATGTTATATTTTAAAGCAAGATCTAAATTGCCTGAGGAACATATTATCTTGTCTTCTGACCACACTCTATGACTACTGACCTTACAGTGCAGCTTAACTCAAGTATTATAGGCTGCTGTGACCCAGTAAATTAGTATTTGTTTGCTGCTTTACACTGTTTCATGGAAGGCTATGGATTTATGGATAGAGGACTGCACTACTGAACTAAACAAGCATTGACAAGTCCCCTACAAGTGTTTCAGACTACCCCTCGTGCTTTTCCATGGGATACAATGCCTGACCAGAACTTCAGTGATATGCTCATATTTTCACTATATTTAAAAGACTGTATATTTTACAAGTGTTGTGATAAATCCATGCATGATAAAGAAGATTCCTATCCAGTGAGAGTCCCTATTTTCTACAAGATACTGAGTTACATTTATGACACTGAAACCGAAAGCTGCATTTGTCACCACATTCGCATGAACTAATTATTTCAGCATGGTCATAAAAGCAGCCTATACCACCTCGGTCTTAGCAGAGTATTAAGTACACAAAACCCACACATCATTCAGAGCAATCCCAGCACCATACAACCCTTATTAGGCCATTTCGCACACAAGTCAACAGCGACATGAGACTGTCACTGCAAACGCCCCAACAGGTATGTCAACACTGCAAATGACACAGGCTTCAAAAAGTCCTTGCAGACCAACTCAAAACAACCCAAAACCAACCCTGCCCTGCACCATCACAACCACTTTGAGGCCTTTAAGACTCTACTTTTGTATTTAGCATTACACTAATTATGGTATATAATCTTAAACCAAAATAGGGTCTGCCAACTGACAGCTCACTGAGCTAATTCATTAGGCTAACGAATACCAAAAAATAAGCCCCCCAAACAAAGGCTAACAAAAAAGGAGAGGGGGAGAATGGTAATCAAAGATAAATAAAGAATCCATCCTATGAAAAGTTATTACTGGAACTGAATGAGCTTGGGACAAATTACTTCAAGTTTCCTTCAGTTATAACTACTAGTAAAAAGAGACTTTACTGCTGTTCACAACCAAGGAGAAGCACGTATCTTACCATCCTTCTCCTTCTTGCCATACCTACTCAATCCCTAGATACACAGTATTCTTAAATATATATATATATTCCTCACATAAGCAAACCCAAAAGAAAACCCACCATAATGAATACTCCTCTCCATTATACTGAATTTTATTAGTAATCATTTCCCCCATGCAGAATAGAAGGTAGAGGAATGTCAAGCCCACTGTCACAACTTCAGCAGCAGTTAAATGTTGGAGCTCTATGAGTACCCTTTAGAAATCATTCTAAAGCCTGCAGCTTTAGCTACCACTTTACCCGTGCATTTTCAAGTGAAAACAGTATTTATTTCCTGACCTAAATCTCTGTATTTCCATTCTTGCTCCTGAACGCTTTACTCCAGTTTTTCCTTTCTGACATTTATCTTCACATTCATTTCCATTCTGGACTTGTGCCTAGAATCTCGCTTCTTTTACTATTCAAAACTGCCTCATTCCTCAAAGTCTCTCTTTAAAGAGCCCACAAGGTCAGACCTAGTTTATTCTATGCAAAATCTTCAACTGCCAACCTAAATCACACACCCTCTGTCCTGCCTGACACTGAGGTTCAGATCTGGTATTCTAGGTAGGCACAATTCCAATAAGGCAATTTAGCAGAGAATTAGTGGCAGCACAGGCTTCACCCCTCTACAACTCTGATTTCACCTGAAAGCTTTCCCAGCACAGATCCAACACCCTTTTTATACAGTATCAAATACATCTCAACTGATAACTGCAAAGGATAGATGCACCCCTGAAAGATTACAAAATTTAGTGGGTCTGTGGGAAGAAACAAGTAATCCCTGAGTATAGGGCAGTTTGTCAAGTGCATTGGGAAACTACAAAGGTATTTTTAAGTTATCTTCATGAAAGCACTGCTTATTTTTGCATTATGTTTAAAGAATACTTACTGCATGCCCACAAGACTAAAACCCCGATTTTCCTGTACATTTACATACTTTGCCCCTTCCTAAAAGCACAAAAACCCCAGCTCTTCTCATCTCAGGTTCAATTCCTCCAAATGGTTGAGAAATCACCATCCTCCTGCCCACTGCAGGGGCTTGAAACTGAACGATCTTTAAGGTCCTTTCTAACCCAAACCCTTCCATGATTCTATGATCTTATGACTGGGCTGAATGTGTGCAGATGTCAAAAGGCTTGTCAGATCCAGTAATAATGAAGCTGACCTTCATTAGGCTTTCCTACAATGACATCATTAATAACTGTTAACTTGGGAATTCTCCTCTATCCAAGCACTGTTACGAAGTTCCTCAGAACCTATTTTTGGTATTTCAAGCTTAACCAAATTAAATTACTCCATCTTCTCTATATGAAAGCTCTTTGTGGCTCAGAATGTCCTTTTGGCTTCTACACAATTACATAAAACCTCAATTCCTACAGAAAACAAGAGAGCAGGGTTTTGGTGGGGTTTTTCTGGTTGGTTGGTTCAGGAAGTTTGGTGAGTTGTCTTTTGGAGGGTTGCTGGGGTGGTTTTGATGTTGCTTTGGGTTTTTGTTGTTGTTTTAATTGGTTTTTTTAAGCATAAGGTTTTAAACAAGCAGAGACTGGGTAGATGGATTACTTCCTTTTCCAGGGATCTGAGAGCTTACAGGTACTTAACTCCAGAAGCACAGAACAACCCAACCACCTCCTTATACGCTACTGCTCAGCCAACCACTCTTAAACAGTAGGAGCAACTTTCAAACTACTGCTGTACCTTTGGCAGTCAGGTTGCAGCTGCAGCTTTTACTTAAGTAATGATTTTCAGTGTATTGGGGAATTCGGACCTTCAGTTAAAGTTTTCTAAATCTAATAGTGTTCCACTTGAATCTGCCATCACTATTGATTGCACACTCACACATTACAGGTTTCCAAAGCCAGCTGGATTTTTCCTGTAGAGGTAAAAAATTGATCTGCAACAATAAACATTCCCCCTCTCCCCCCATGTCCTGTAGGCTTACGGAAGGCTCTTGATGGATGCTTTGCTTTTGATTTTGCAAAACAAGGTTCACTCGTAATGAGAGCTTCTGTGCCAGGTTTCAGCCCAAAGGGAACTGGAGTTGCAGTTATAAATCCCTAGAATACTAAAGGAAAGCACAGAGATAGAAATGCTGAGCATGACAGTAGCATAAAATTACAGCCCTTTGTTCAAAGTAGACTGCAAGAAAGAACTAGGAAAGTTGATAGGATTACTTGCTCTTCTTTGCATTTGGACAAACACACCAGGGAGACTACAATTTTAACACCACCTAATTTTGTCTTGACAACAATACTGGAGGAGAGAGGCAACGAGAGCAAGTTTTAATGTTGCAAAGTTCAAATTGAGTTCTATTGTTCTCAGCAGAAGAGTCAAAATCCTATTTCTACAGCAAGAAAACAACTTTGTACTATGAGTAATCCTAATTAGGGTTTACTTGGCAACTTTTCAGCAACACTAATGATACCACAATCTATTCCCCATTCAGCAAGCCAGTAAACAGTCTGGTTTACACTTTTCCCATTCACGCTTTGTATGGAGCATGTAACACCATTTCTATAACAAAAAGCCAATACATTCTGCTCAGTGGCAGCTCAGACAGTTCTGGATCTTGAACTAATCATTGTATTGAATTTTGTCTTGATCGATCATTCATTTTCCATCTGAACTTCACCTACATCAGTGTTAGCACAGAAAGACTGTTTTACAAACAACAAACCAACCACACTTCAACTGATCATGTACTGACCTCACCCAAAAGGAACACTCCTCACTTCCATCAGGTTAACCACTGTAATTCTCAAAAGGATGCCATGCAGCAGTGCAAAGGCTGGAAATTTACCCCAAAAGAGGCTATGCAAGCTGCTGTCAATTCTAGTTTAAACTACTATCTCTACAAGGAATGAATGCCTTGTCCTGAACGCTGCTTATATTCAAAATCTGACTGTGCTGAATTGCATTTGTTTGGAAAATAACAAGTTACATGAAGGCATAGTGTAATTGCACAGAATAACTCGTACATTAGCAAATGTTGAATTCGGGGGCAAGACAATACACAGTAAAAACAGCCTTTACAGAAATACCCAGCAGGCTCTGAAACAGAGAAAAGTATGACATGGAATGTTGCAGGACCAAAGCATGACCTGGTCAAAGCAAACCAATTTGAAAGCAACTAAATAATTACCAATAATATCATCTCAGAAATATCAATTAAACCATATTGGTAACTGGCATTCACTGATTCAGGCAATTTCAGAGGGAAGAGTATGTTCTTCAGACCTAACTTCTGTTTCCTTATTTCATTAGGAATTGCAAAACACCAAGCACTTTTAACTGGGAGATCAGAATATGATGTATTTAGGAGCGTGACCAGCAGGTCAAAGGAGGTGATCCTGCCCCTCTACTCTGCTCTCGTGAGACCTCACCTGGAGCAT
>JBCJKH010051654.1:0-33288 GCA_039877255.1 Loriculus beryllinus
CCCAACATGGGGCACGGAGGGTTGAGATAACGACAGATCTGACTGGAGTGTGTCTAATCGCATTTGTGATAAGCATTTATTGTTTTGGATTAACAGTCACTCGTCACAATGATGATTTGTTGGCTCTCAAAGTTGTTGCTCTTGATCTCACAGTTTCACCATGTTGTACTTTACTTACGGCCGCTATTTGCTGTGTTAGTGTTTATCGGCTGGGGGCCTTGGGCTAAGGTTCTTGTTTCATTGTACTTTATGGTAACATCTTGTAATAAAATAGACTCATTGATCATGAAACTGATCTGGTTTGCGTTTCCAGTGTGGTCACCACCACTATTCTTTGGGAGCTATATAATAGAAGTGAATAGCAATTATACATCTTTTTTATCTCCTCGGGTGGTCAGCCTATGAGGGAGACATTCTCACACACCCTAGTGACAAGTACAGCAGCTACTCAGACTCTGACTACAACAGGTAATGCAGCTACTCCCACTCCAAGCACAGCAGCTACACCAACTCCAGCAACAAGTACAGCAGCTACACCAGCCCCTGTGACAAGTACAGCAGCTACTCAAACTTTGACTGCAGCAGACAGCGCAGCTACTCCAGCTCCAAGCCCAGCAGCTGCACCAGCCCCAGCAACAAGTATAGCAGAACCATTTAAGAGTTCTGAATGCTCTGAATGGCCTTTGGCTACCCTTGAGATCTGCCTGCTGATTGTGATGGGAATCAGCTTGTTGGTACACATACAGAGTGTATTTTGCCCAAGACCATTTTGTTTCATGTTAAGCAGAGTCAGGTTTGGGACTTGTCTTGGGTTAGACAACGATATAGGAAGACCAAGAGATTTTCTCCAAGGCTGGACAGCCATGAGTGGCAGTGTGTGTGGGACAGTGTGGGCAAGTACCTAGTCCAATGGGCGTCTCCAGTGCTTTGGAAGTGCTGGAAATGGAAAGCAGCTGTATGGTGTCCCCAGCGACAAGTTGCAGAAACTGCTGAAGGGGAGGGTGAATTATTTTGAGCCTGGTGGGCCCATGACACCTCAGGCCATCAGGGCAGAGAGGCAGCATTATAGATGGACTCATGATCGAGGGGTGGACTTAGCAATTTACAATATTGCCTAGGTTATTCATAAGTGTGAATGCTGCACACAGCCTCTCCTGCTCTGAAAGACTGTTACAAGAGATGGAGCCCAACATCATGGACCGGATGGACACAGTAGCTTTATAGGGATTTGTCCATGCACTAAAGAATGAACTCTCTCTCTCTCTGCCTGTATGTGTATATATATATATATATGTCTATATGTGTATATATATGACATACGTGTGATGGTATATTGAAAATGTGGAATCTGAGCATGATGTAAATGGTATGGAATAAGGGGTGGACACTGTCCTGGGTTCAGCAGTAGCAGTCATTTTTTCTCCCTCTTAAGTAGCTGGTGCAGTGCTGTGTTTTTAACTTTCAGCCTGGGAACAGCACTGATAACACCGATGTTTTTAGTTGTTGCTAAGTAATGTTTACTGTGACCAAGGACTTTGTGAGTCTCAAGCTCTGCCAGGAGGAAAGGAAGCCAGGAGGAAGCAGAGACAGGACACCTGACCCAAACTTACCAAAGAGGTATTCCATACTATAGCATGTCATGCCCAGGATGTAAAACTGTGGGCAGTTGCCTGGAAAGGCTAGATCACTGCTGGGGTTTGGCTGGGTATTGGTTGGTGAGTGGTGCACAGTTGTATTCTCTCCCCTTGTTATTTCCCTTATCATTATTATTACTGGAGATAGCAGCAGCGGTTTGTGTTATACCTTAGTTATTGGACTGTTCTTATCTCAACCCATGGTGTTTCATTCTTTTAATTCTCCTCCCCATCCCTCCAGGAGCAGGGGGAAGAGGGGGAGTGAGCAAACAGCTGCGTGGTACTGAATTACTGACTGGACTTTCCCAGAGCTAGCTTACTACTAGAAAAAAAAAAAAAAAAAAAAATATCTAATCCAAATAATCCTTTGGTACGTTTTCATATATTCTTTCCTTTTTCCAAATAACCATCAGAAGAGATCATCCTCATTTCTCTTTACAGTGATTGCCCATATATTTGAAGAATTTTCATGAGTCTACTCAGTTTCCCCTATTCTAAACTGAAAAACGTTAGTTCCTCTCCTCTTGGGAAGTACTTGGTTTTCTACCTCTGATCATTCTTGATTCTTCCCTAGACTTTGTCAATTGATCTCATTCTTCCTTTTCTTTTTCCTAGGGTGATGCCCAAAACTAAATAAAGTGCTCTTCACCAAAGGTTTATGTAGCATTTTTTAATATTGTGCTCCTATTCATGAATGCCACTATGACCTTGCAGATGTGCTTTTGCTTTTTTCATGAACCACCATGCATATGAGATCATTCTTATGTACACAGAATTTGCAGATTTGATTTTTCCTCCTTAGATATGTTCTTATCCTCATGACTGATGTGATCAACATGATCAACATCTGCACCATGCTGAATCCTTCTTTTCCCCCAGCAAACATCAACATAAAATTTTCTCAAGTTCACTGAGATCTCCCTGAAATATGATGTTGTCCTTAAATACAGCTTTAAAACCCCTCAGGTTGGTATCATCTACATATTTTCCTTTCATGTTTTCTATTTCATTATGCAGACCATTTGTGAATACACTGAGCAGAAGCATGGTTAGGATATATCCTAGGGAACTCACCCAGAAGATGCCTCAGTATGGACTATGACACATTAATAATTTCCCTCCATCATGGAAAAAAGATAGGAATATTTAAGCTACTTTTTCTTTGATAAATTCACAATGCTTATATTCACCAGCTTGTTTCTTCATATGTTTACACATATCTTTATGTAAAAAACATTCAGATAGTCAGAAGATGACAACGCAGTTCACCATTCACACAGTATGATCAATGTTCCTCAAATTTCTCATGTAGGCTGGCCCTAAAAACCCCAGTCTTTAAATACCTCAGCATTGAGACCTCAGCATTAAACTTTAGGTGTCAAATAGAAGGTTATAAATCAGTGCAAAGGTTCAGACTTCAGGTGTGCATGCAGATATCTGTACTCACTTTAAGCTCAGTGTTATTAATACAGGCAAGTTTACAAACAGGTTTTTCCAGGTTACAGACCTATATACTTACATTCAGAATGGTAAATAATGAAATAGAGCAATTCCTGCCCATCTATTTAAAAGTTGATCCTTTTGTTTCATGTGGGTAGGTAAGATTTTTCAAATATTTTAAGTACAACTTTTCCTACATATTTTGTTAACATCTGTGTTATGTAGAGATCAATATGTTTATTTTCACTCATCTGAATTGTAAACACCTATAAAACAAAACAAACAAAAATCTAATGACTTTTAGGTGGTCATTATTTTCCAGTTACACACTTAATAAGTATTGTGGAAAAACCTTTTCTTACTTCTCACAGGAGGAATGCACTCTGTAATACAAAAGTCAGAACAAGTTAGTATGGCGTACTGAGGAAATACAGGGGTATTACAAAACAATCAACTTTCTTCAATTTTAAACTTTGCTCATACTAGCTCAGTCTATATATGTAGTTCAGCAAGCAGCAGAAAAGGGAGCATCCTTCCATGACATCACTTTTCATCGACAAAGGCTTATTTGTTGAAAGGTCATATCTAAATTAAAAATCTGAAAGCAAATATTAAATGTTTCAATAAAGCAGTAGTTATTAACACTTTCGGGCAAGTAAGCATTCATTCAGACTGAGTTACAAGGGAATTTTATGAGTAGAAGATGCATTTTTTGAACTCTGGAATAAGCTAAAGTCATTCAAGCTAATTCTCTGAATGCTAAGATGAGTGATAAGGATTTATCAAGCATTTTAACAGTGGATATACAACCTTCAGCCAGTTTGTGACTATGGCATGTATTAACTCACTAGATTAAGCATTACAGATGCTTACTTTAATCAGTTCTCTAAAAGTTTACATTTATGGTTTATATGTAAGCAATACTTTTTATTGAATCTTCTGTCTCTTCACAAATTTCTTGTATTCCTTTAGGAATTGTTTATAGCTTCTTAAAGAAATTAAAATAGTTCATGCATGTCATGATTTGAAATAAGATTTTTTCTGGTAAATTGCTGCCTTTTTGAGCACGAATGATGTTTGGAAGCAGAGGAAATGTTACAATCAACAAAATTATCCCAGTTCTACTGGTCCAACTTCATGGTCATCAGCTGACTGCCACAGCAGAAGATAATTTTCTCCCAAACAAATGTGATGGAGGCACACTCAGTAATGTTATCTTTGGTAGAAAGGGTACCATGGAGTCTGTTTGAAAGCATCAAATAGCATTTGCACCTACTGTGAAAAATCTAAACCTCCTCTTTTTTTTTTTTTTTTTTTCACATTAAAAGTCCAGCTTCTTAAAGGAAATTTATTTGTAGCCTTATCTCAAAAAAAGGCAACTGAGCAGTTTCCTACTGCAGCATAAACTTTACATAAAAATGATTCTATCTGGGAGTGCTAATCAAATGTCATTTGTATACGATAAGGGGACATTATGAAAGTTTGCCTCTGTGGAAACAGATCAGTTTTGTTATTTTCAGCCAAGTTATGTATAATATATTGTCCTGTGTGTATAGAGCAGTGATTGATGCACTCTTAATGTGTTTGTCTTCTTATGCCATGAAAGACCTGGAACTAAAATTACACTCCAAAGGCCTCTTTCTGCATACAGTTCAGTAAGCTGTCACCCATAGTGACCTCTGCAGTCACTGTACAGTTAAACAGCATCTATCGCTTTCATTTTGAAAAACAACATATTTCTTTAAGAGTTTCTAAATATTAATCAAAATCCTGTGTTTGTTTCACACAGGAGGAGCATCAAGGCACGAATATACCCTCATGAGAAAGATTTGGATAAAGAATCTATATTAATTCCCATGAATGCTCATTTGAAGACTGTGGCTTGAAAAGGGTCACAGAAAGCATTTCAGAGCAATTCTTTTGTTGTACAAATAATATAGAACCAGAAAATTGTAGTAAAGTCAACAATTTGAGGAAGTTCGGATTTTGAAAATGCCTCTCCAATTCATTATTGGATTTTGAAAATCCAGTCTTAACAATACCTTTTTGTTCTTTTGTTTCTCTGAATTCTAGTTTTTCTCTGAAAAAGGTATAAACAAGGTGATAGGCTTTACTTAAGCCAAAGGTATCTATCTCTTCTGTCCTACTGTGGAGGCAGGAAATGCTGGCACAGGAACAGAGATTTTAGCTAACCTTGGTCAGTGGTTAAGCAGACAAGTTCCAAGGACTATATCATTATGCAATTGCACCTTGCTGGGTTTCACTGTCCAGTTGCCCTTTTTCCAAACCTTATAGAATGAGTTCTCTGTGAAATCTCTTTCTTCTGGTTATTTCCAATGTCTTTTATGTATTTATTCACTACTGTTTCTGTCATTGATTTTCCATATCCACTACAGAATGCCAGATGACATTAACAAGCAGTAGTCAGATAGTACTTATTTCATATACTTTAGTTCTCCCTTGCAGCCTTCCCACAAATTTCACATTCAGAGAACTTCTCAAACTACTGACTTTGAGTTTAATGCATGGAGTATCATAAATATTTTTTTTTTTTTAAAAAAAGAATTAAAATGGTCTACTCCAATTACCTTCTGGGTTTTTTTTTTATTAATCATGACCTATAACTCTCATTCCAAGTAAGAACATTAAAAGAAATCTTACCTTAAAAAACTGTTAAATAAATCTGTTAATATATTTTAATCTTAAATATGGATATCCTGTCATTAAATTAGTACTTTGAGGAATAGATTATGATCACATTTATATTGGTCTCATACCAGTGTTAGTGCATTATGCTAAGGTGAGCTATTCAAAATTTACAATACTATGAGGTCAGAATCTACACCTCTGCGGTCTACTGCAGATGCAAAGAAAAGCTAAAAGAGAATCTGCCTTGACAAGTCGGGTTAATTCTTTAAAGGAATGTCAACCTGTACCAGAAGTGCCATAACTGTCTGGACTACAACAGCGGCTTCCTCAGCAAAGGTTTCCATAGGCAGCAAACCTTGTAGACAAAAGTCATAATCATAATCCCAGAGGGGGAGGGTTGACTTCTCTTGCTAGCATTTGATGTTTAACAAAGTAAGAAGGGTTAACTGAGGTCAACGGGAGGAAGCATACAGTGGACTTGAGGGTTGACTAGGTAACTGTTTGGGATAGACTTTGTGCAGGCTCTGTGAGATAAGCATCAGTAGCAATCAATACAGCAGAAGCGAAACCACAAGAGTTAAGAAATCATACAGCAGCAGCTTAAAAAAAAAATCAATACTTTTTCTTTTTTTTTTTTTTTTTTGTCTCCTTATCTAGCAAACTACAGTGAGATTGTATTTGGGTCAATGTCACTCAGACTTTTCAAATCACTATGCTTTCTTGGACCTTATATCATACCTATTTCTTCTACAGTCTCATCTCCTCCCCTTCTCCCTCTAAAAATGTGGAAAGCTAACAAGCCAGAACCAAATCTAGCCCAGTTTTCTTCATTTGTACTGCAGGTTTCCACTAACCTTCACACAGCACTTTGACCATGAAAGTGTTTTGATGTATAGGTCTGTCTTCATACAGATAGGACTGCAGGGCAAATATATTTTACATTATTACTTGGTTTTCCTGACTCTCTCACTGTGGTTGCTGTTGGAGTAGATTGGTCATTTTCATACTATCAAATCTGGTAGTTATAATACAAACTGAAAATGTTTGCAGTCAGTTCAAGGAACAGAAGGTGGTTAGGTGAAATTGGTGTTCTCTTTTCAGAACTATTACAAATCTAATGTGGAACCTATTAAAAATCATCTTATGCTCTATAATTTTCCCATTAGTGATTCCTTCACACGATTTAGTGAAGCTAAACAAAATAATTTTTTTTAGTTAGAATAACTGGTTAAAGAAGACTGGACAGAAGTATAGTGCCAAACAAGTTGGAAAAAAAAATCACTGCTGTTGTATTCTCTACAGTCTTTACAGCTCTAGAAGAAGAGGGAGCAAACAAATGATCTCCAAAAAACACTCTTCCCCTTCCCTGAGCAATATAAAAAGAAAATGCATTCAGTATTAAAGCTAACACCAAGAGCCAAAGTTCAGACTGGAATTTCCTCCCTATAATTACCTACAGATTAAGCTGATATCTGCATTAGTGCCAAAGGAATGGAAAGTAACTTACCCATGCTTTGCTTGAAGCAGATGCAGGATGGGCCCTTACTGCTGTAGGACACTGAATCACCAGTGAGGGATACTGCACATAGTTTAAAAACTTGCAAAGCTGAAGGCATTGAGTCTCATAACACAAACCCTACTGAGAAGGCTGCTGGGATTTCAGCTGTGGCAGAGACATTTTACTACAGTTTTTATTCAATAGGAGGAATGTTATACAGTGTACAATATAGAGTGTATAAATATAGGTCTCTCAAGCAACACCTAAATGGGAGAAAGATATTTTTTCAGCTTACCATATCTTTATTTTGCTATACAAGACAGTATTTTGCTATACAAGCTGAAAAGAAGCAAAGAAAACTTTACATGTTTGTGCAGAACAGGTATTATAAAAGCTGACTATTTTTAATGGTATTTTCCTATTCACATTTTTCAAACAGTTGGCACTGAGTGAGGCACACGGAAAATACTGAGTTTAGCATCAATTACTTTAAAGGTTGCTTTCTTTTCGTGGTACTCAGAATTCTTTCTTAGCATTGTTTTCATTACAAAGGCAGCTCATTCTAATATGGTCTGTGATTAACTACCAGAGGCTGCATACTGTGGTTCAGAATATGAGCTCGTGTAAATCAGCACGATTCTTGTGAAGTTGCTCAATAACATCCGTTTTCAGAGACAAAATCCTTCTTATTTGATATATAAACCTATTTTACCCTTTGGCACTGTGTCATTAGAAATAACAATAATGTATAGGGTCAGGCAGCTAAGAAACAGCTTGTCTACTTTTGATAAAATCCATATGTTCTGGTAAGAAAAAACATATTGAAAAACTTTATGATGGATTTTGCTGTATTAAGAAAATGCAGAATAAAAATAGCCAGTCTGAATCTCAGAATAAAATCTCATTCCACTGAACAAAACAGGCCTACATTTACACAAGTATCGACTTTCCTTTTCTACAGTAATGTGAATGACAGAATTTTGTCTGCTAAGTACCATTCCTGGGGGATGGAGAAGAGGACTCAGTGACACAAACAGAAGTACTGTCCTTCTCTTCATGTGAATAGGTTTGCAATCATTGGACTGAGTGAGGATTTTGTACTGGAACTGGCTACCCCTGAAATTTTCCCCTCAAAACGGAAACTACATTGAATTTATCTTGGGTCATATTTTGACAGCAAACTCAAATGTAGATTAAATCCTTCCAAAAATACTATTTAGGTGGCATATTGATTGCTGGTTTGATGGATTCTCAGATCATGGGAGATCTTTCATCACTGTACAAGTGATACAAATGCAAATTGATGCAGGGAAAAATTCTGTTTTCACAAGAAAGCAAAATTCCTTCTTAGAGCTGACTTCATGAATTGCAGCAGGTATATTTATTTTTAGGGGTACAAGCAAACTATGCATAAGCAATTTTTGCAATAATAAACTTTTATCTCTGGAAACAGAGTATTTAAGAATGCATTTCTTTTTCTGTACTAACTGACTTAACAAATTTATGGTTATTTATCAAGTAATTTCGTAATGTTCAAATTATCGAAAGCTTAAAAGAAATCATTCTCTCCCTGAAACAATTTTATTCCAGATGTATAAAAATGCACAAGAGGGAATGCAAACACTTTTATACCTGAATATATTTTGACCAGGTATTCGCACTCCCGTTGAAAAACACAAGTTTACATCCCAAACCCAGCTCTGCTTTTCCTGAAATTATTTTATTTTAGTCATTTGAATTAATCAGGGATGGCAGAGATCAGGGTTATCCTTAGTAAGTAGCATGGCTTGGAAAAATCCTGTCACCAGTATCTAATATGCCTATCCCACTAAAAAATATCAATATAATATTAATGAAAATATTGTTGCACAAGCCATCATTTACCAAGCATGCAAGAGACTTCTATAAGCTGCCAGTAATCATTGTCAAAATAAAACAACACTCCACAGGCCTGCTTACTGGAAGATAAACACTACCCATTTGGGACTCAGGTGGTCATCTGATACTCTCTGCCCAGAGAACCAGTGAATGGACTTTGGAAGGTGTAAGATAAAACCTTAATTAAGGTTTAAGTAAGCAGATACAAGGTGCCTATTAAATAGCATGTCAAGGGACATGAATGAAACACTTTTTCTTCCTTTGGGGTGCAGAATCCTTTGTGGAGTTCCTCCATTAACTAGGCTGTTGCTGATGGCACCTCTTTTCCTTTGTGACTATAAGTGACAACCTCTATTTCCCAACATCCCCAAGTGACAAAATGAGCACCATTCAGTCGGCACCCCTGTTTGTACACAGCTGTTAGGGTAAAGCTTTTCTTATGGTATAAGTTATCAGGAAAAGCCCATCTCCTGACTGCCAGGCTGGCAGAAAATGTCCCTGTCAAGAGACAGGTTTTTTTTCCCCTCTTCTATAACAGGGACATTAATTATATTGTCTCCTGCAGCTATAAGATTGAGATAGGCACAGACAATCTGATCATCTGACTTAAACTTGTCAGATGAAAAGTACAGAGTTTCATGTTAAAGGAGTGGACATAAATATTGAAAATCTCCTTTTATACAAGCGGGCAGAAACAACAGTTGTGCCCTTCTTACAGTGAAGTGCTTAGTCTCAATATCACAGGAGATGAATAAGCTATATAGCCATTCCCTGAACTAACAAGCCACAGAAAAATTTCTGACTTGGAGACTGCTTATTCTGGCTACTCTATCATTGAAGCTGAAATAAAAAGCAATCTAGACAAAGCTTGATACAGAAAAATCAGTATTTCAGATTTTAAGACTTGATCAGAAAATGTTATCATTTGCAGAAATTGCAAACATTCAAAAATTTATTTACATTCCAAATGGAATTCAATCCTTGACTATCCCATCACAATGGCCTTATGGACAAATACAGAGATAGAATATGATAATCACAACAAGGACAGGACACGTTGTCTCTTGAGGAATATTTTCTAGTCCCAGATTGAAAAGAATAGTTTGCCATTTTTTGTTTGGGTTGGGAGGGTGGGGGTGGTTGCTTTGGTTTTATTTGTGTTTTTTTGGGGTTTTTGTTAACTAGAAATTACAAGGAAAGGTTTGTCTGAGCATTTGAGATTTATCATCTAAGATGCCAAAGGCTGCCAACTCTCACATTCATTGCAAGTTTTATTTTTTTATATTATATTTCTGGAAATAGTTTCTACGGGCATCCTTAAAACAAATAATCATACAAGATTTCTCTTCATTTCTGGGATTTTACCCTTACCAGTTGCAGCAAAAGCCATGAAAAAAAAATTGTCCCTAATTTATCCTGTGATCTCAATGAACACAAAGGGACATGGATGCTGTAAACAAGAGGTGTGGCCAGCTTGACAGTGCCTGAAGTTACAATGTTATAAAACAAGCATTAATTTAAACAAGTCAAGGGAAACGCTTCACACTTTTGAAATTCGTTGAAGCATGTGGCTTTTTTTCATAGTGTGTGTGCATACATGTATTTGTATAAGACCAGAGAGAGTTTTCTAAGGACTGATGCTTCAAGATAACAAACACATTGATCCTAGAAACTTTTGGTCTTAGTCTACCTTTAATTCTTCTAAATCTATGGCTAGACACATACATTAAACTAACTGTGAAAAAAATCAGCCTACTTTCAAGGATTTTCATATATTTACTGAAGCCAACTTAACAATGGGATATTTATTAATTAACCCTTATAAACAATTATGCTTGAGAAAAAGCAGCTTCAAGCTAGATAGTGTAGTTCTGTTCAGAGGAAAGATTTCATTATCCACACCCTCAGCATTCCTTTCTTACATGTTTGTTGTATTTTGATACAAACACATCCAGTGAAACTGGAGAGTCTAAGTTTTCACAGGAACAGAATTTTGCAGTCAGAGGAAGCTATCACATCTAAAAAGAATATCACCAAAAAAATGCTATTAACTTTAGGAGACATAGTCAATGGAAATATTGTAGATCTAACGGTATAAGCTAGCCTTGAAAAAAATTCTTACTATGAAGCACAGAAGAAATAAGAAAAATAAGTGTTCAAATAAGAATTGCTAGTAGTATAGACCTTAAAATGGGGAGGGGAGGAAAGGAGATGGGAAACTAAAAAACAGCAGTCATCCTCGTAGGTCTATATAAGAGAACACGAAGCCAAAAATTCCCTTTCATTACCTTTTCTACATTTGCACCTCAGATGGGAATTTAATAGTAGCAGCATCCCCAGATCACCCCACCCCAAATCAAACCCCTAAACTCCTTGGGTCGCTCTCCTCACCCATTCTGGTTCTGGTAAGTCACAAAAGCTACCATGATAAGAGAGAGAATACTTTCACAAATTTCTCTAATCTCTTTAAAGTTCTTCAGCAGTCCTAAATTAAATCCCTTTCACCCTTATCACTTTATCCGTCAGAAAATCCAGAGGATATTTGGATTCAGACATCCATTGCACCAAAGATCTTTCATTACAACACACACACAAGCACTTTTATTGAACAAGAACCCAATTACTTAACCTGGCTTCAGGTTTCATTCTACCCTGCTGCTTCCACCTCGACATGGACCTTCTAATCTCTTCTGACGGGCATTGCTGTGTATCAGCTCTGATACACAAAGATGATTCCTAACCTTCCTTGCAGAGAGCTACTGATTAAATAAACCGAGATGCCCATCTCAGCTTCTTTGGACCAATGAATAACAATGAGGAAATACAGTTGAGAGATAGAGACCTTTTTCCCTTTAATATGAACAGCGTTCAGAAATAGACAGAAAATGAATGAAAATAATTCAGTAAAAGAAGAAGGAATGGAAACAGCTAAGTGTCTATACAGCCTTGTATAAATGATTCATTTATTATATCAGCTACAGGTTATGCTTCCTCCTTTTGCTTCTCTGCTGCAAGTTAGTAAACAGTTTCCTTGCTAGAGTAACGGATAAGTGATGGTATAACTTCAAAATGCTTACCAAGCAGAGGGCTATGAATATTAGAACACAAAGACTTCAATCTGATCCACAGAACTCTACATCTGATACATTAACTCCTTGTTTTATCTCTTTTTTCAAATGGTGATCATCACATGCTGCAAGAATATACTACCCAGATATTAAACAGGGGTGAAAGTTGCTGATGAAGCAGGGAAAATAGACTAAGTATATGCAGAAAGAAAGAGGGTAACTGATTATATAAACAAATGACCTCTCTCTAAATCAGTTATTAGAAAAACAGGTTGTTAGATCTAGACTTTTAATAGCTTCATTAGCACCAGCTCTTAAACTGAATGTCATAGCATTCTTTGACTGTTACAACAGTCAAAGAAATATGCTATTCACCCATCTATATATGCAGTATGCTCTCTAAATGAGACAATGAAACAGTGCAAGGCCAGGTTTGATGGGGCTTGGAGCAACTTGGCATAGTGGAAGATGTCGTTGCCTATGGAAGGAGGTTGGAACTAGATGATCTTTAAGGTCTTTCCAACCCAAATCATTTTGTGATTCTGTGCATTACACAAAAATACAAGAATCTGACAAGGAGTCATTTCAAAATGTCACAGATAAAGATATTAATAAAAACATGAAAAGTAAACAAGAAGAGCTGGGTAAGAGGAAGAGAATGAGAAAGGGGAGATTGAAACAAAGCTCTCTAAAGAACTAAAACCAATCAGTGGTAATGTAGTCATACTGAAGAACTGGAAGTGATTTGGCATCACCTTGACTTGTCAATCCATAGGGAGTTATTACAAAATACATACTGGTGACAGCAGGATCAGAGACCTACTGTGAACAATTCCCTTCAGTTACTTTGAGATGCATATTATTAAACTGTTTCTTTCTAGACAAAAATGATTCTAAAATTTGAAAATATGTTTCCAAGAGAAATTTTAAAATTAGGTTTAGCATCAGACAAAACAACATGAACTGAATCTGAACTATTTTACCAGTGAAATCCTTTCTTTTGCTGATACTGCAATGTGCACTAGTTATCTATGTTACTGAGATGCTTTTCTTCTGTTCAACTGTGTATCATAAAGGGAATGTAAAAGATATTATGCCGTTTCTACATTTGGTATTTGTTGACAAAGAATTGGTGTTCTGGCTTTTCCTGCCTCTGTTTAGTTACTATTCCGTGCTGACTTACCTTGTCCCATGTATGTCTCTGACCTAGGGAAAATTTATGACTCTCCATATTTACTTGGAGTGATAGCAAGGTATTTTTCATGGAAAAAAACATTAATTGCATGAGCTAGTTTCAAGGAAATACTTTTCAATCTCAATAGTATTTATAATTTCTGTACAGAAGAGAGTCAGTCTTTTAAGGAATTCCATCTTCTGCCTTGAGTTGTCCATGCAAGATCCTTTCAGGAAAAAAAAAAATAAAATAGAGAAAATGTGGACAATGCTTGAAAGTGATACTCTCTATTGAAAGTGGATATTCTCTATTGAAAGACATTTTCAAAAGGTGCACATTGTCTTGCATCACTATGTAAAACATTCAAACTATTATAGGTGCTTTTCAAGGTTTAGTTTATTTACAGTATTTTGATCCTCTAACAAACAACTAACACAACTACTGCGATCAGTTAAAGACACAAGTTATTATTGCAGATTTAACTGACCCCCATTTCTTGCCCTAAAACAAGAAAAAAGTTGCTGTTAGCTGTTAGCTTCAGGTTTGTTAACCACAATGCTAATGCTCTATTCTACTTCAATTGTATTAAGTTTGTACTTCTCGAAGTCACATTTGTTTACCTTCCCCCCACTCCCTAGATCTTTTAACCTCCCTCTCTCTCCCCCCAGAAATACATCTATGACCTCCCCGAATTCATGAGCATCACACATGGAAACAAATTGCTGTTCTAAAGCATGCCTGCAATTTTAGGTACATTTTAGGCACAAGGCAGCAACTACAAATACAATATAGTGGCTACTCAGTCCAGCTACTTTATTTTGGACTTCCATGTAATATAGCTGAATTTTCTGTCATAACATCCACCAATGTTTTTCTTCTTTTTGTCATTGGAAACAGATTGCATTGTCCTTTTTGGAAACAGACTACAGCACTTGATTATATTAGTAAAATAGTGGTTGACTGATGTCATCAATGCAAATTAATTATGTCTGTTTAACGTTTCTGTGCCAGATTCCCTCAGTGAATAAAGTGAAGTGTCAGAAAGGATCATTATCTTTTATATTCAAGGTCAAGATGCCAATAAAGCATTGACATGAACTCACTGGGCATGGAGAAGACTCTCTGAAGGAGGCCTTTTAATTGCGTTCATTATTCTTGCCAGCACTAATGTATTACCTAAAACTGTGTTAATAATCTTCACAAGCAAACATTAAGCATAAAACATCTGCTTGTTATCAGTGCAAGTCAATGCAAGAAGCTGCAGAACTATTTATGCATTTATTTCAAAGCTCTAACCTACTTCTGTTTGTCAGTGTTAAACAGGAATCTGTAGAGGTGACCAAAAGTGTTGCTCATGATCTGTCTGTGTGAATAAAATATCCTACTAATCTACATTGAGTGTAGCTAATCTGCATGTAGGGCAAACACTTAAAGATGCTTTGCAGCTACTGCCTGTTATCTCACATTCAGAGGTTTCCCTTTAGAAGATGTAACTTTCAGAGTGAACAGAAGTGTACAAAAACATCTTAGAAAATAAGGTGGATGTACAGAGTTAATGCAAACAATTTTTCACCACCAATAACAGATACGCATTAACAAAAACTTAAAGGAAAACAATAATCGCAGTGTGTTAGCATGTAACTCAGAAGTTTAATCTAGTAATTAGTCTCTCTACTACATATAAGAAGTGTATATACTCCCTCTTATATGTTAATTTTACAATTTATTGGGAAACTCATTGGGTTATCACACACTGGGAAGAGAAAAAAATGGGAAAATTACAGAAAAAAGATCCATGAAAATTCATTCATGCACAAACCCTAAAATGATATCCAAATGCTTAGCTTTTGGCTGAAACTAAAACCTCTAGAGTAGTCCCATGTCTAAGCACTTCTGAAATGCAAAAAACTTATATTGCTGTGAGGTTGAGATACCCCATGATTCTGTCTGCAGTGTACACTCTAGATAGATACTTTGCAGCGCAAATCTGCCAGGCTGTGCAGCTGTGGGTTCTGTTCTTCACTGCTAATCTCAGCAAATTCTCACTGACTTCAACAGAATTTTTAATTGCAAGAAAACTCTATAGCTCTGGAAACATGTATCAGAAAATACTGATAGTGTAGCTACAAAAAACCAAAACAAAACCCGAACAACCAAACCAAACCAAACCAAAACAAAACAAGATGAGTTTGTCCAGGAAAAATTTCACTGGACCATCTAGGACTAGAAGATCCAGTGAAATAAGAGAAATGCTCTTCTCTCATAAAAGCAGCAGTTGAGTTTCAAGCTTCCACTTTGCTATGAAGCACCATCATTATGATAAATATGCAAAACTTATTAGGTGCTCAAAGAGTAATAGGCAATAAGAAAATCACACTTAACAACATAATGGTAACCCAGAGCACTATTTTGTTTGTGTTGGAAGACAGGCATATCATCCATTGCAAACATATGGCCATACATTACAAATGCAGTCATGCATCACAAAAAAGACATTTTTTCTGTCTACCATGATTCAAGCAAAGCCACTGAAACCTATGAAGATTTTTGACCTTGCTTTGCAGACTCCACACCATTGGTTTAAGTTTATGGATTACACCAAGAGATTGAGTTAAACATACTTTCATGATCTAATCTCCTCTTAATCAATAATAAAACAAAAGTCTTAGAAAGACCATAGGCAACAAAGACAAAACATGTCCAGAGCATATACTCCTCAGAAGAATCTCATTAGACTGTAAATAGACAGAATGTAAACAACTAAGAGGAAGCCACAGGTTAATTTCACCTGACTGCAGTCAGTGTTTTAAATACAACACAGAATATGACCTCATAAATCTGAAGCTGTGATCAGATGTTCACTTCAGAAACAGCCTTGCTAGTTAAAGATGCAAATTAATTTTTCCAGCTGACTGTCACTACAGCTTCTTCCCAAGAGCTGGAACACTGCTTCCTGTGAGTATTTCCCATTCATCTCAGTACAGTTACTGAGTTATCTTACCCTATTGTGGAAATGCTATTTAAACCACTCCCTGGCTTGAGAACATGGCCTCAGACTGCTAATGCAAACACTATATTCTGTAGCACACATTAGTAGTAAAGCAAGTTCAATGGCAGATGCGTTTCATGCCAGTAATTTGAAAAAATGCTGTTCAGCTTTTCTAGAAGGCAGCAGTCTGCCTGCTTCTCATCACTGAAAGCTAAATTCTGCTGGATAAAATGGAGACTGTATGCAATTATAGATGGTCTTAGAACAATATTTAAAATCTTTCTCTTAATAAAAATATTGATATTTGGGATAATAGCCCCAAGTACTACAAAAAAGTCATTATATTCCTAGTTTTGACTTTGCTATTATTTTTTTATTAGAATTCAGCTGATATTACAGACTGAAATAGCACACTCAGATACTGCAACTCAGAGAAGTTAAAAGAACAAGAAAAGAGAAAAATAGAAAACTACAAGCCTTTGAGGGCAGAACATGTACACATGCAACTCTTAAAAAAGGAAAACATAACACTGTACCGTACAGTTTTATGCTAGCTAAGAGGTTTTTTTCTCTCAGCTGAGCACTCACTCTTCTGCCCAATGCAGCACTTTCATTTTATAACCATCCCATTGAAAATGTTCTCTGATATGATCCTTTTAGGAATTAATAATTCATAGAGATATTGCTGCATGGAAGCGTTCTAAGATTAGACAGCACTGAGAGAATCTATTACAGCTTAGTATAGTAGCCAATAAAATATAAAAATTAAAGTATCCTGCTTATAAATTGATGATCTTCAGGACATATTTTTATACATATACTGCTTCAAGAAGATATTGAGAAAAAAAAAAGAAATAAGAGGAAGTGTTATCCCTACTTTAGTACACCTTACTATGTAAAAGTTCCCTAGCATAAACGTATATATGTCGCATTTCCTTGCATATATGCACACACACACAAAACATGCTAACTTTTCATCGTAGAATCATAGAATAGTTAGGGTTGGAAAGGACCTTAAGATCATCTAGTTCAAACTCCCCTGCCATGGGCAGGGGCACCTCACAATAAAACATGTTATACAAGGCTTCATCCAGCCTGGCCTTGGACACAGCACCAGGGATGGAGCATTCACAACTTCCTTGGGCAATCCATTTCAGTGCCTCACTACCCTAACAGGAAAGAATTTCTTCCTTATATCCAATCTAAACCTCCCTTGTTTAGGTTTTAACCCATTACCCCTTGTCCTGTCACTACAGTCCCTAATGAAAAGTCCCTTTCCAGCATTCCAATAGGCCCCCTTCAGATACTGGAAGGCTGCTATGAGGTCTCCACGCAGTCTTCTCTTCTCCAGGCTGAACAGCCCCAACTTTCTCAGCCTGTCTTCGTACTGGAGGTGCTCCAGCCCCCTGACCATCTCATGGCCCTCCTCTGGAACTGTTCTTTCATTAGTTAAGAGAGTGTTCCTATAACAAAGAATAGCCATCCTGATTATTGCCTTTGCCACCATTCTTTCTGTCCCACTGTTTAGAGTATAGGAAGGTCTTGAAAAGAACCAATAAAACCTCATTTACTTACCATACCAAAATTAATCTTTACTTTGTCAATTAAAAAGAGGGCGCAATTTTGTACCAAAACACACAGCTTACCTTTGCACCCAGTTCATTATATTGCAACTTCAAAGCTGTAAGCCTTTCGTCCAGTTCTTTTGGGTTCTCAGTCTGCTGTTTTTGAACAATCTGCCTCCCAGTTTTTATCACTGTTTCCACTTCAGACTTCACTTCACTCAGGCTTTTATATAATTTCTAATCAAACAGAAATAAGAAACACCACCATTAAAATAAGTAAATCAGAAAAGACTATTGAAGGTATTATCAAGATACACTAGAAGTTTTTGCATTGTTTGTTGTATAAAAACACCATCATGCATGAACAAGCACCTTCCACTTCCATTTGAAAGCTAAAGGAATTGAAAGGCATCATGGTATGTGATCTAAAGACAGAGAAAGCTCAACCTGAGTATACTAAAAAAATGTCTGTAAGAAAATCAATCAGTTTCTAAAAAGGGAATTCAAATTAACACATTCAGAACAGCCTATTTTTACTAATATCAGCTTCAAAGACTTGTCACCAAAACCAATGTTAGAAATGTTATAGAAAGTACAGGCCACCACTAATTGTTTTAAGAAATTACTAAGGTTGTTTTCAAGCTTATTTAGATAATGTAGTATTTAGAACAACAACAGATGTCTTCTGCCAACTCATACAGCTTGTTGGATGCATTTAAACTACAAATAGCCACTAAACTAATTCAAAAATCTAAGGTTTTCATGCTACTAAGTCAAGAGACTGGCAGGATAGAAGATTTTCCCTACATTTACAAAGTGCAGAACTGTTCAAAAAATTAAAAAAATAAGAACACAACATGAAAAAGTAACACAATCAGGTTAAGTCAAAATATATTACATAGTTCACTACATTTTCCTGCACTATTTCAATGACTAAGCAGAAAATAAGGAATAAATGTCTGTCCAGTGAGGACATGTAAGCTATCTGTAAACACAATACATTCCCTAATATTTCAAAGGAGCAATAATGAGAAAAAAGAAAGCATTCTCTCTTTCTGTATGCAGAAAGTCACTATCATCATCTAAACGTATGACTTGGTAACTCAAGCTATACAACAGCCAAATAAATACCCATATAAAATGCATCTAAGTAGACCAGAAGTTGATTTTTTTTTTTTCTTTTTAATCTAATAAATTCTGCCATGGCTTGAAAATTCCATGAAACTTCACTGTGGAAAAAAACTCCACAGAGATACACAGTGCCCATTACTACAAAGGCTCATGAAGAATAGACAGATGAAGCTGTTGAGAAGCTTTATTGTTGAGATATGTAGCTTAATTCTGTGTTCCAGCAAAATGCCAGAAAGTAGACAATTTACTAATTTAGACAGACCTGCAAAATAATTTACACTGTACTTTTTTAATCTGCAATATTTGAGCACTGTAAAACCTTTTCTGGTATGTTTGGACGGTAAAGACAAAACATTTTTTCTAGCATATATGACAAGAAAAAAAATCCCAAGTGCATTTTATCCATAATCTAATTACCAAGCCAATTCTTAACATCTGTATTATTTTATTTACTTCAATGTATATATGTATATAATTTGACTGCTTTTTAGGTGCTTAATATGATAAATACATTCTTCATCATGGAAAAAAATGTCAACAAGTTAGGAAGCTACTACATGACGTACACTGGCTAATACCTGATGGGATACTATGACTAGATTTTAGAAATAGAAACATTATGAGATTTTTTGTAGATAAATATGCTCTAAAAATACTGCAAGTCTTCCACAGAACACGACAGGACTGCAAAAGCTAGCTGCCAAGTGAAGATACTTTAATACAGTTCAGGGGTTCTAATTATCATGTCATTATAATAATAATTTAATAGCAATTGCACTTAAGAAAAAAAAAACAAGATGCAAAGAAATAACACTGACTTGTTCCATGCTTATTTTTGGTTTTCCTTTATGTATTGTGTTTCCTGGTGAGAGTAGACTTGTACACTGCAGTTTCTCTATTGGTCACATCATGGAGTTCCCTGACCGCAGCATACTGCGGATAATAGAGCCAATCCAGGCAGATAAACTCACTTGCAAGATAGGAAGGGGGACTCAGAAAGGGATCCTGACCAGTCTTCTCACACAGTGAAAGCGCATGACTATTGTTTAAAAGTTCACCGAAGTTAATCATTTAATTAGCCTCCCACATAAGAAGAGAACAACACATAGAAAGGAAAAAGTTACTGTAAGACTGTTAGAACTATTGTTATTATATCCAAGAAAACATTGAATAGAATTTTAAGAGTATGATGTCTTTCTAACCTCATCTGCAAACTAAAAAGGTTCCTATAAATTTAATTGAATAACTTTGCTGTCAAATCTTTCTCAGAATCTTTTCTAATATCTCCCAAAGAAACATTGATATTGTAATTCATAATACTTTAAATTTGAAAGGCAGAACTGGCAGGAAACAAACAGAAAGAGAGCAACTTTAAATATTCACCATGCAATGATCCAGCTGTGATTGTACTACTTCCTGCTCAACACTCTTTGTCTCCAACTTGGGCACCTGCAATTTCACTTCATCTAAAATTCTTTTGCATTCTTGTAGGCGCTGTTCAAAATTGGCTGGCTTCTGAAACAAGCGAAACTTCATGGAGACATCCTGCAGCTTTTTCTGAAAAGCAAGAGTAGGTAAGTAGCAAATGTGAAATCAATTCAACACTGACTTGAAACTAAGACTTGAAGACAAGTTTTAGACCTGTTTCAGAACACTTTGAATCCATTATCATTCAACAGATTTTTATTTAAAGAATTGAAAACTTTGTGGAAAAACCAGCAATAGAGAATCTTGATATTCACAGGACACTGGATGCAGCAGAACCAGTGAAAAAAAAAACAACCGAACAACCAAACCTTAAGAAAGTGAGAGTTTTGTATTTTCCAATACAGAAAATGTTGGTGGATGGGTGAGAACATAAGCTTAATGGCTTGAGCACAACACATCCACATTCCAGGCTGGATGTACATTAGCTCTAACACCATGTTGCTGCTTATTGGTATTAGAATTGAATCTTTTAGTCCCTCAAAGACACCTGAATAAAATGGCTGGCCAGTAAGTAGGTCTAGCACAGACCCTGATATTTCAAGTATAAAATTGATTTCTATTTCAATTTAAAAAAACGCCCCATAACCTAGAGTAATAAGAAAGCAATTTTCAGGCAGAAAAATCTATGAGAAGCATAGCTTCTAATTTCACAATTTTCATAATTTGTTATCTTTGTGCATTAATTATATTGCTTGCTCACATGATTCCTACTTCAGGGGGAGGTGAAATAATTAAAATACAGAAAAGAAAGGACATTTTAATGATCTTTTTTGAATAAGAACTGATTTCTCTGTGGAAGTACAGAGTGAAGTGTTAGTAGAATAAATTTTTTCACTGTTTGAAAAAAAGAAGAAAAAATGTTACAAAGAAATGGATAAATGACAAAAACTCAGCATATGCAAAAAACACTTTGGGATTTATCTTCAAATCCTGGACACTTCATACTAGTACAGTGTCGTCTGTGCTATATAAACTTCAGAAAAACTGCAGTAAGGAATAGAATTAGCTTATACATAGGCATTAGTAAAAATGCTTTCCACATCTCTCAAGAAGACAGAAATCATGAGCAGAAAACAATTCTGCGTAACACAAATAACTGTGTAGATTTCCAGCAACTCCTTCAACAATTTTCCTCATTAAATGCTCTTAATGAAATTGAGATCCAATAGGGTAAGAAAGGAAGTCTTTCCCTAGATAAGTCAAGAGAATAACTGAATAAAAATAGGAAACAAGTGGCAGGAATAAGTGGTGGGTTTTATTGGTTTTCTGGGTGGGTTTTTTTTTTTAGTGTGTTTGCATACACCAAATTCATAATTAGCCTTTAATTCTGTTGTGACACTTCAACTTGATGATGTTGGTCAATACATTTAAAACGAGGGAAAAGAGAGGGAACAACAGTACAAGTGGTAGATAAAATGAAAGCCATCTCTGAAGAGTCAGTGAAGGATGGCATAGTACTGAGGATCTGCAGGAAAAAAAACCAAGGAAATTATATTTAATTCACCCTAAAATTAAATAATGCATACCACAAAAGAAAAACTAAACTTGACGTGCAACAGGTAGGATCTAGATAACCTATTAGCATTGTCACTTTATTTATAATAAATAACAGATATATCATATACTTCTATTTATCTCCAAGATTTTTCAAAAAAATATTAGCTCAATACTTAAAAACAGACAAAGTGAGTATTTGGAATGATTTGGAAGAAGAAAAATAATTTGAAATAAAGAAAAAAAAAACCATAAACCAGAAAACCTGCCACTGAATAAAAGTCATTGTATAAAGCTATACTGTGCCCGAATACTGTGCACAGTAAGATTTAACATACTTGTCAGTCTGGAACAGAGACAACTAACGAGTAGTAAATTTAATAGCATGCGAAAAGTCCAAATTCAAACTGATGCACATGGTCATCCAGAGAAGCCTTTCCAAGTCAAAAAATTGTGCACAAAGACAGATTTTTTCTTTTTTTTAAAAAAAATAGGCACCTAGAAAAGGTCATGTTCCCTTTGTATGCTGTTAAATTTATAAACATTTGTATACACAGTCATCTATTGCCTGCATTTCACTGATGGAATATGGGCAACATCACAGCTGCCATGGAGACTATCAGGTGAGCTAGTGTGGAGAAAGACAGCAAAACAAAGAAATATAAATATTCTCAACAAAGAGAAGCTAGTCCTGTAGATAAAAGGAAATACTAAAAAAAATCAACTTGTTCATTTCAAATTAATTAACTCTTAAAAAGCCATTGCTATCCATAATAACATATGGAACTGAAGCTAAGATACTACAAGTATTTGAGAGATGAACAAAAAGATGACCTTGTTTACTGCTAATACCATAAGGAAATTATTAGTCTTTCCTAATGAATTATAACAATTTGCTCTGCAGCCTGAGAAAAATTGGCACTAATACCAAAAAAAAAAAAAAGAGGCACAAAAAATAGTCAAGAACCCATCATAGATTAATGGGAAAAAATGAGTATTGCTTGTTAGTGCTGATTAAGTCTTCTTCAATTTCAAACTGGTCTTTGTTTATTAAATTAGATGAAACAATATATTAGTTAACATTTTAAACTGATGACTGCGACATACTACTCAACATAGATCTGTCTTTTCAATGCAGTTCTACCGAATATTTTCAAATATTTAACATACTTTTAGCTGTAAATACTTTCAAATACCTCAAAAGTATTTGAAAAAAAATCCTCACTGTAGTTTTATTCCTTGCAACTGCAGCACATTCAAAACATTTCTTATACGGTGTTCCTACCACTTGTGTACCCTAAAACTTTTGTCAACTAGACAGGAAAGATGTAATAGAAAAATAAGCAGTAAGAAGATACAGATGGCATGCATTATGAACTATAATTTCCTGGCTAGAAAGGAGAGCCTAAAGCAGAAGAGATACCTTAAGAACACTTCATACTATAGTAATTATACTACTCATGCTATTTGTTTGCATGAGTGAAGGAAAAATTGAGGAAAAAAAAATTACATACCTGTGCCACATCAATTTGGGAAAGCACTCTTTTGGCAGCATCTTTACACCGGTTTCGTTTCTTCATTTCTTCCAAACTAATTTCATGACTTGTTAATTCAGATTGTATTTTCTATTAAAAAATCATGACAGTAATCAGAAAGGTTTGAATAAAATATTCATGTTGTTAATATTATTTTGAACAGTTGATTTTGAAAGATATTCAGAAGAAGAATTATTAGAGGAAATTACTCACAGAGCTACCTTGTAAATTATTTCAGTTAATTTTCTCTCAATCATAATACAATTTTCTCCTACTCAAACATATAAAATAAAGATTTTGACATAATCTTGCTAAGAAAAAATTAAAATCAAATTAATTAAATATATATTTAAATAAAAAATTAAATAGATCTTGATAAAATTGTAGGCAAAACAAATATTAAAATTTCTTTCTTCTGAAGGAAAGCAACAATTTTCATTGGGAAGAAAATTAAAAATTAATCATAGAAAGGAAAAATACCAATAGGAAAGTGATTTGCTTCACTTCTTATTTCTCATTACTTTCATAGTATTATCAGGCAAGTTGAGAGAAAACTCAAAGTATTCTAAAATTATATCTGAAACAGTATACAATTTCTGACGTATTACTGACTAGAATCTATGTTCAGAATCTGTAGATATGCTTAGTGAAAATTTGCTTATAGTTCATTAATACACTAACTTAATCAAACACACATTTCTGGTTATCTCTTCAGCAAAACCAGTGTGCAATCAAATGATCACAAGAAAAATATTATCCTTGTTGGTTCACTATAAATCAAAGATAGAAGAAAAAATTAACTTAAGCAGCATTGGCTAGTGCAGTGTAATGGAAAAGAATTCATATAAAATATATTAATACAACATAACTTTGAGTGAGTCACATAATTTTATATTTAAATTGTTAGAAAATGAGAAACTGTTATTAGTAGAATTGCTAGACAAGCACTGCTGAGAACAATTACCCTAAGAAATACAGACAAGGCATGCTCTCACCAGGAAAAATATTTGAGGCCATTAATCCTCAATGCAAAAGTGATTTTACATTCAAATTGGTAGTTGTTTTTTTGGATTTTTTTTTTTTTAGGTACACAAAAGCATTTCTCAGATACCCTAAAGCCTAGTTTTAAGTTTAAATATACGCACATGCATTCATCTTATATGACGGTAACTTCTAAAATATGAAAATTGTAGTTCAAAAGACTACAAAGAATCATGCAAATAAAGACAAGTGGTTTTTAAATTGCAATTTGATCCTTTAAAGTTTGATTATAAATAAAAATGAACATAGAGGTGCTTGTAATAAAATTTTCATGGGTGATTGAATAAAAAGTCTGTTTACACTGCATGCTGTCTACTTTGTAGGGGTATTAGATAGAATGATTTGTATAATATATCTTGTATATTACAACACTACATTGAAAGCAATTTATTCAAGTCATATTGAAAATGTATTAAAGTAAATTTTAGGATAAGATTTACAAAAAATACAGAAAACTATTAAGTCATTGCAGAATTTAATTGCCAAAATATAAGTTTAAACTATTTAGTACTATTTAGATAAATATTTTAATGACTCAAAGCACTTATAAATGCATAATGACTGACAGAAAGCTGTCCATTCAGATTATTTTTTTCATTTAAAATTATCATAATAGTACATTTTCTATTTTTCATATTTTGAGTTCTTCTTGTCAAGGTTATTTATTGCCAGCAGTATCTGGAGCAAGTAATAGAATGTTTCTAAATATGATATTTTAGTTTTGAGAAAACAAAGACTGTCAATAAGACAATGAAATCAACAACAGAAAGCGTATTTAACAGTTTATTTTGAAGTATTTATTTTCTTCTTGTCTAAGTTTAAAATTTCCCCCTTGAGGTGTACAACACTGGGATCAACACGGATCAAACTTTTTGGTGGTGACTCAGCATTAGCTATCTCTTGAAGCCAAATATTCCTTGATATATTGGAAGTCTGAAGGTATATACAATAAAGAAGCAAGTCTGATGTTTGAAAAATATACTATATCACATCCAGTATTTCAACTATCTGTTTCAGCAACCTCATTGATTAACCTATTTTTTATCATATTTTCAAGTTGACTTTGTTCAGCCTCAGAGTCACTCTGGAAATAATATAATCAAACAGTTTGTATCTGAACAGGTCAGAATAGCACGGCACAGAACAGATGAAAGTAGTGTTTAAGTAATTAGGTATTATGGGACATTGCATGGAGATTATCTTACTTTTTTAAATTACTCTGCAGGAGAGAGATGAAGCATCACCTGCTCTGACATCAAAATGTAGCATTAGACAGAACAAGGACATTAGAGGAAAGCTTAAAAGAAAAGTTAATAAGGCATATAGCAAAAAAAGATTTTTTGCATTTATCATTTCTGTTAAGAGGCAGAAAGATTATATCAGTCCTGAACAGGTTTAAGAGAATTTATAATACTTGCCTATGATGCCCCTTATCAATTTTGACAGGATCATTTTGATTTCTTTGTCTATTTTGACTTATGTATTTATTACATCGACTTCTAAATATCCACAAGAAAACCCTCGTTTTCTTTTTCATTTCAGTTATTCCCATCTCTGTTTTCTAAGTAGTTCCTGTCTATTTTGCCTTTAAATAAAGAGTATAAACTATCTTCATTTAGTTTCTAAAACACCACAATACAATGTAGTGTATGTGACTAATAAATACTACTGTGCATAAATTACTGTGTCCTACAGATTAAGGATTCTCATTTACCACCACCGGCATTTTTTCAGGAAGTTTCTTAGTTTTCAAAACTTGTATTATATAAGCACATGCATGTATAAAATAAAATATAAATAAATCTAAAATCTAATTATGTTTACAAGGTCATATGCACATTGTGCATATTCTCATGAGGACCACTTCTGGAACAAAAATATTTCAGTCCCAAGGGCATGGAATACATTATTTCTTTTAATTACTAGTCTTAATTTTAAAAAGATTAACAGTGAAATGCAGAGAGTGTTACTATATTGACAGCCAGAGAGTGTTACTCTATTGACAGCAAAAGTAGAGAATTGGCAGTGCAGCCAGTTCTAGTAAAAAACCTTTCCTGTCTTGAATCAGAGAAAAGAAAGTCAAAAGAACCAGCATGACTATTTGTCTCATTTGAAAATTGTCACAAACCTAACTGCAATCTCATGGTTCAAGAACAGCATTTAGAAAAAAGGTAACAGGACACATACTCTGTAAGTTTATTTACAACAGAAAATTGAACTGGGAGGCTTAAGTGTATGTCATTTCCCATCAATCCTTGCTGTCTTAATCAGAAAGTCAGCCATCATATTAAAAAAACAAACAAACAAAAAAACCCCAAACCAAACAAAAAACACAAAAGATACAACAAAACCACAAATGAAAAAATGCTGGTCAGTGATATTCAATCTAAGAATGGAGAGATTTTTTTGGGGAAAGAAAGTCAAACTGAAACCCCCAACACTCTCTTATTTAACTAAAAGGAAGTGATTTATAATCAAAGGATAAAAATACAAATTCATAATATACACAGAACTAGTATTGTGGAATAATGGCTGAAAAGACAATATTAGTTGGAGTGCACAGCTAACATGCAAACGCAGATTTTAAATTAAGTAACACTAAAAGGACTACACTACAAAACCAGCATGCAGTTCCAGCTGATGTAGTATCAGCAGATTGAAAAAAAGTTTGAAAGACAATCAGGAAAACACGCTGATAAAATGCTTTCTCATGGAAGGTCAGAGGTACCATTTTCCACCCAAGAACTGGGAGAGACTTCTCATCACTTTTGTCTGCTCGTTAAGAAAGAAGAGTCTGTTGGTTCTGTTTACTTCACAAATGGCTCAAGGTCACAGGAGACATATATTATAGTGCTCATTATCCTCCAAGACATTGCAATTTCATGTTGCCAGACCTCACTGTATTGTATTAGTTGCCAGAAATTCATAACACAGGGAGGAATTAGCTGGCATTTAATATTGACTATATTCACAAAGATCAGCAAGCTGTTAAGTTCTCAAGAGCTGGAAAAATCCAGAAGATACAAGCAAAACATATATCAACATGTTCTAAGATAGGACAGGGAACCTTGATATCACTTGAACTTAGAATGAGCAGCATGTAAGTGAAATATTCACTATGGGTATGCACTGTAATGAGAATGGCAAATCTACTAGTCTCAGTTCAATTTACAAGGTTCCACAAAAAATAAGCATAATAAATTGTAGTTCATTAAATACTGACAGCAATGAGATTAAGTTACAAATTGCTAGAATTAACCATTTTTCCTTTTATTTTGATTCTGGATATGAATTTGCAGATTTGGCTCTCTTGAATTGCAGAGAACAGCTTGTTAGCTCTTCTTGTGTATTAGGTCTTCTGAATTGTATTTATCTACTACTTATTAGCTAGACTAACAGCTCTGAAGTATGGTGCTCAGTTTAACCTAATTTTTGCTTGTGATTGTTATCAATTCCTAAGGAATCAGCCTAATGAATGAAAAAAAGAAAATGTTTAGTGAGCAGTATGGTAAGTTGATCTTCATAAATTGAAAGATCATGTTTCTAATAGGCAAAAAACATATATAAAACCATTTCAGAACTGTTAGTGGTTACTTTTGAAGACTCTGAAAGGATAAACAAAATACAAGAATAATAGAAAAATGCAGTTGAAGTACCCATCTTCAACAGTGCAAAAAGAATATGTGAAATGAAGATACGCATTTGCAAAAAATAAAAGAAAAACATCGAAAATGATGTTATAGCAGGACTGACAAACAGTTAAGTCTTAAAAAGAAAGCATACTTAGTTTTGGATGCTACTCTTGAAGAAAGATTAATCAAACAGTTCAAACAAGAAAAGCAGAACATCAGAGGATAGAAACATGATTTAAAAGGAAAGACTGAATAGGTAAACACAATATTGTAAACTTATTCTCCACATTGCATTTAACAGAGAAAAACAGACAACGATTTGTCACATTAAGATGAGAAGTAAAATAAGTGCATCTTCTGTCTCATGATATAGCTCCCCTATGTAATTGCTCGAACTAAACAGAAGCACAAAGTGGAGATCCTCTCTCCCTTTAGAAGTTATTTAATAACAAAGCTACAAATAATAATCTGAAAAAATATTTTGTCATTGTCGTGGTTTAGACCTAGCCACGCAGCTCGTTCACTCACTCAACCCCCCTTTCTTGCCTTCCCCTTGCTCACAAAGGGATGGGGAGAAGAATCAAAAGAATGTAACTCCCACGGGTTGAGATAAGAACAGTTTAGTAACTAATGTGTAACAGAAATCACTACTGCTACCAACACTACTACTAATAATAAGGGAAATAACAAGGAAGAGAATACAGCACCTCACCAACCACCAACAGATAACATACGACACTCCAAAAGACCGAGCACCGACCAATACCTCCTCCAACCCCTCCGAGAACTAGCCCTTCCGGGTAACTCTCCGTTACATCCTGGGCATGACGTGTTATGGTATGGAATACCTCTTTGGTCAGTTTGGGTCAGGTGTCCTGTCCCTACTCCTCCCGGCTTACCCTCCTCCCTGGCAGAGCATGAGGCTCACAAAGTCCTTGGTCAGACTAAACATTTGAGCAGTAACTAAAAACATTGCTCTTATCAGTTCTGTTCCCAAGCCGAAACTCAAAAACACGGTGCTTGCACCAGCTACTGAGAAGGAGAAAAATGACTGCTACTGCTGAACCCAGGACACTGAGTTTAATCCACAACAGACAGGAACTTTATAAAGTTCAGCAAATGGAAAAGCCAAGTCCTTCACCTGGGAAGGAATAATTCCATGCACCAGTACAAGCTGAGACTGGAAAGCAGCTCTGCAGCAAAAGACTTATAAGTCCCGCTAGATAACAGGTTGAGCATGAGCCAGAATTATGCTGTTGATGCAAAGGTAGCCAACAATATTTTTGGGTGCACTGGGAAAAGCATTGCCAGCAGGTCAAAGAAGGTGATCCTTCCCATCTATTCATCACTGATTAGGCCATACCTGGAGTACTGTGCCCAGCGATGGGCTTCCCAGCACAAGACAGAAAAACACTCATAGTGGAGAGAGTCATGAATAACAGAATGGGGCATCTGAGCAACATGGAGGGGCTGAAAGCTGCAGTTGTTTAGTTTGGTGAAGAGAAGACTCAGAGTGAGGTTAGCCATGTGTGTAAACACCTGATGGCAGGTATTATAGAAGGCAATGCCAGACTCTTCTCAGCAGTACCCAGTGACAGAACAGTAGGCAATAGGCAGAAATTGAAGCATAGAAAATTCCTTTTAAATATTATGAAAAAATAAATCTGACGATAGCTGAACACTGGAAGAGCTTGTCTAGAGAAGCTCAGTAGTCTGCATCTTTGCCTGACAGTAGCCTGACATCTTTGGAGCTATTCAAAACCCAGCAGGACATGGTCTTGGAGAACATGCTGTCACTGGCCTTGCTTTTACCAGAGGGTTGAAGCAGGGAGTTCCCAGAGGTCCCTGCCGACCTCAACTCTCCTGTGATTCTGTGTCCATTGCTAGAGGAACTCTTTATTTTGGTGCATTTTTTTCTGTGACCAGTGTGCTTTTGAATACACTTTACATTGTGTACAGGCCAGAAAGAGGGGGTTTTTTTCAGTTACCATGGATTTTGTTTCAACCACAATGGCTTAGTCTTTCCCAAGACTTTTGAAGAATAATAGACACAATAAATCTAGTCTTTTAGAAGGTATGGATGAGATTTCTAGAAGGTATGGATGAGTATTTTCTTTTGGTACTACTGATAAATCTTGGATAGCAGTTGGAAAGATCACTCTTCTACCCTTCCGTGGGGAAGCTAAGGATAACTTATGCTAGTCTTAAAAGCTCAAGAGCTATTCTTTCACATGACATTGGGAAAAAGTACATTGAATAGGATGATAAAGAGGTACGATTTCCCACTATTGCTGTTTTATAGGCAAATTATAGAAGCAGTAGTTTCTGTCTTTGATGTCCCCTAAAAAATCAGTTTAGATAAGGTTTGCTGAGAGGGAATTCCAGCGAGGTGGCAGAAATTAGTGACCACTGATAAGTGAAGAATCAGTGAGAGGATTAAAAGGCACTGAGAGGTACTTAAGAAGTACTACTGTAAGGCAAATGGACTTCAAAAGATGTAAAGTTTTCTGTTCCTACAATCATTAAATAAAATCAAACCTGAAGAAACTATGTGATCCATTTCAAAATGTGATGCTACTTTAAATTACTTTTGTGTTTGGCTCTTGTACTTAAGAAAGCACAATAAATTCCCTCATAAAAAGTAAATTATGAAAAACTAAAATTTAAACACCTTTACTGTTTTAGATCATTTAGTTTCTCCATGCATGGACAACAGTTGAATAATGTCTACTGATGTGAATATTATCCTGCAATAAAGCCAGTCACAAGGGAAGTCAAGAGAGAAATGAATTACAAACTTAGTCTAAAAGCATGTTCTTGGATTTTATTTTTTTGGAGCAAGGATGGAGGGTGGGTAAACAGGGTGGTTATTAGGTGTTTCTAGCTCACATACGCATTACTTTAGGTTTACTATGCCTACCTGATAAAAAAGAGAAATGTCTGTTAGTAGAGACTAAAGTAAATTGTTGTCACATACAAAGATCAATAAAATCCATTAGAGTGCTATGGTATTTGGACTTTCAAGATGTTAACTTTTTCCTGCTCCTAACTGAATTTATGTTTATCCCACTTTTGACCTGTTTCATATCACAGTTTTTAAGCTTCCTTTTAAAAATTGCTTATTATAGCACTATCATGATTTTTTAAAAATGTTGCAAAAAATAATTGTTGAATACTTAAATTACTCATTAGAACAGTGGAAAACAGCAGAAATTTCCCTTTATATTAGAAAATATTTAATTTTTCTATGTAACTTTTAAAAAAATCATTGGATTCTATAACACTCCATTGTTAATTCTGGGACTTCATTTTACATAAAGTGAGAATATGTATTGATTCAGGTATTTAGCCAGATTAAATTGAAATAAAACTCCAGTCAACAACGCATATAACCTGAGCGCCTGTTTCAGGAACTCATTTATGAGCAATTGAAGTGATCACTAGTTCCTTTAGGTCATTAGTTATACTAAAAGTAGAAGTGAAAGGGTTTATGCTACCTTCTTGAGGGACTGAAAGAGAAAGAAAAGCTAAATTTGCTGAAGGATTTCCTAGCACATCATAGAGCTTGAATTAACTGAGATTACTAGACAGGTGGTTGATAGAAGATGAAAAAAGCAGTCAGACACAAGCGGCAGCAAAGCATGTAAATAAGAGGCTAAAATGTTATGTAGAGTATGTTTTCTGCCTTCTAGGCTGAATTAAGACATATAGAATCGTAGAATAGTTAGGGTTGGAAAAGACCTTAAGATCATCAAGTTCCAACCCCTCTGCCATGGGCAGGGACACCTCACACTAACGCATGCCACCCAAGGCTTTGTCCAACCTGGCACTGAGCACCAGCAGGGATGGAGCATTCACAACCTCTCTGGGCAACCCATTCCAGTGCCTCACCACCCTAACAGTAAAGAACTTCTTCCTTCTATCCAATTTAAACATCACCTGGTACATTTTTTTTATTTTATTTTTTTGGGGGGGGGGGGAACTAGTAGCATGATACCGTTTTCATTTCTCAAATTCTTCTAGGAGTCACTAGGATGTGGATACATCCCGATAGATGCTTTGCTAAGGAGTAATGCGCTTGCAAATGAGTGACGGTTATGGTCCACTGCTGTATTTTTTCTGTCACCCTTCTTTTCGCTTTAATTTATAGGTAGGTTACCAGGATAGACTGGTTTGGTGCAAGATGCCATATATCCACTACAGTCTTTTGTAAAATCCGTTTCCAGCAATTGTTGTCATTACTAAGGCAACATATAAAATAAACTGAGAACTGAAGGAAAGTTTCTTTCAGTAATTGATCACAAACACTGTATCATATTTTTCCTCTTATACTGCTTTAGGTATATTTGACCTTTGGGGACAAAGTTTAACTTTTGTTCTTTGAGAAAAGGTAAGCTAACATGGAAAACAGTTGGGTGACTTCTTACTGTCAAATTTAGTTTTCTCAAGGCCAGCAGCAGTCCCAGAATTACACTGTTTCTGTATTAAAATCTAATCCTGAAAGTTTGACAAAGCACACATTTAACACGGGTCAGCAGTATATTGACAGGATGTTAATTTTAAATTGTGTCAGCATTTCCTGTCTTGAGTGTTAATGTCAATTAGCACCTTGCTGCATAACCTCCAAGTCCTCCCTTATTACCGGAAAGTAGCAAAGCACGCAGCAAAAGCACTTCTATTCAAAACACCACTCACTATCAGCCAAACAAAGAGCTGTAATAACAAAACCAGAGAGGTGAAAGTGCCTAAGCAGCTATGGATTTGAGGTTAGAAGCCTTAGTCTTTTTCCTTACTCCCGATATTAAAAGTGTAAGTGTGTCAATTTGGCGTGAAAGGCTAATTACTTTGAGGCTCTTTGAAAAGTGTGTTACGATTCAGAATTTCTAAGCCTGATGTAAAGCCCTTGGCTTTAGATTGCACAGTGTGTATAGCTTGCTGTAGGTCACCCACTAGAATCCTTAGAACACCCTGAAATGTGCGGTCTTATTCTCTGCAACACACCTGGTTTTTGTTCAGCCTTTCACCCATGCTGGGGAAAGCACATGTTCCAGTCAGCAGCATCTCAGTGGGAC
>JBCJKH010051655.1:19944-35199 GCA_039877255.1 Loriculus beryllinus
AACACCAATCCCGTCGTCATTCGCCGTCTTTTGCTCGATCTGCGCGAGGCCGACCTCATCTATACCCAGCGCGGCCCCGGTGGTGGCGCCAAGCTATCGCGTCCCGCCGCGCAAATCTCGCTCGCTCAAATTTATAAAGCGGTCTCCGGCGAGTTCCAGGCGTTTGGCGAGCACCCCAACGAACCGGCTCAGGCGTGTTGCGTGGGGCTCTTCGGGCTGTCTAGGAGGGAGGGCAGAAGTTTGCATGCATTTATCCTAAGCCTGTTGCTTTTGCTCCAAAACCTCTCCAATGGACTGAGGGAGTGAACACGTTCTGGAAAGTTTTATTATCCGATGTGATTGTGAAGGGAAAGGAATATGTAACTGACAGAGAAGAGGAAGCTTTAGCTGATGTGTTTTGCTTTAAAGCAAATACATCTTTGCTGCCTGAGCCTGACCCAACAAGGACAGGGAAGGAGGGAATGGATGATCTCAAGGCTCTTCGCTCCCATTAACAGTGTTTCACAGAGAAACTCACAGCATATTTATTGGTTGTGTTTTAAATCATCCCTGTCTACTTCTAGAGAGGGAAACACTGAGATTTTTGTTCTGTTTCTGCTTTCATGCGACTACAAAGACACATCTATTAAGTACAGCACTGCCATGGGATCTGACAGGGTAAGGAGCCAGCGGTTATTCCTTGACCCTTTAGGTGAAGAGAGAAAACTGTGTTCCCAAAGTTTTCCTCCAGAGCTTCACTGACCTCGCCAGGTTTTTGTTGGAGACCGGGATGATCCCTGGTGTCCTTGAACTGTCTGCGGCACCGACAGCCTGCGGGAGCCAGGGTGGGCAGGGGGGGCTTGAGGGTGCTGGAACTCCAGGGAGGGGGACAGGGGCTCACACCACAGGCTCCTCTATCAAATCTGCTTGCACCTTGGCACTGGCCTCGTAATTACCTAAAGAAAATCGATTCTTTTCTCTATAGATGCTGACTTTCTTAAATCAGAGGGAGGCAAATTACTTTATTTCATGTAGCAGGTCTTCTAAATGTCATCAGCAGGGAGCCCAGCCTCTGTTAACTAGTTCCTTTCAAATTACATGCAGAAATGATGGTAATTAAAATTAGAAATATGTGTGCAGCTAAATATATGCTTCTTAGAATCGAAGTGTGTCTGTTTGCTCAGTGAGATGAAGAGACTCTGTCAATTCTACAGTACATTTTGAGCCCGGGCAATTGCTCTGCAGCCTAAAAAGACTGTTAGCAGTCACCAAACCCCATAATCCATGCCAGAAAAGGAGGATCTTTCCACGTTCTGTAGATAAACCAGTTACTTCGTATTCTTTACCCAGCTTAGTTTGCACTGCTCTGAATTTCAAACCAAGCCCTATCTGTCTCTTCATTTTCCATCTCTTACTTTGGGAAGGGATGGAGTTCCAAGGACTCATGGACAAGAAGCAAAACCTCTGTGACAGGGGATATCATAACTCTTCTCCCTCTCAGTCCTTCAATAATTTATAGCTGGAAAAGACTCTCTTCTTGTGTGTTTTGAGAATCAAATGGGACAGATTTAATGCAACTTTGAAAACTAAACTGTGCCCACTATGTTCCTTAACCAGCTGCATCCCCTGCTCACAGAGAAATGGGAACTACACTTCCCCAGAAGAATACCCCTCTCTTTCTCTTTTGTTTTAATCTCCTGTCCACTTTGTAGCCAAGATATTTATAGCTTCCCCACATACACTGCCAGCATGGAAGGACCCCTTTTATCTTTAAAAATTGAAGTCACTTATGAGTTACCAGTGCTTTATTAGAACAATTATATGTGAAGTATTTATAGTGCCTCAGCAGCTAATGTAGGTAACCTGGAATTTGCAACCCAAGTTCTAGAAGTACAGGAGAGGTTTCTAACGAGGCTCCTCTGAGGAATCAGGGGAGATGAGGATCCAGTGCACTGCTACTGGTCAGGTCACCCTATGTCGCCAATCAGTCCTGGTAGAATGACTGTGGTGGTGTCACTAATTGAAATGAAAAAGCAGCCAAGACAGCTTACCAGCCAGGGAAACAGGAACAGGATGCATTATGTTGGTCTCTTGGTTATTTGCCTCTAGATATTTAGTGATTAATGAATAAAATGGTTCTCATTTTGCTGCCGCTTGTTTTTGCAAGCCCTGTTCTTAATGCTGGGTTTCCTAAAAGTTCAAAGATCCTTCACTGTTGGTATAAGAAACCAGCAGCTCTGCTCAGAGCCACAAGAGACTGCCTTTCCGCTGAAGACTGGGGCATGGTTTCAAAGTCATGTAGAGAAAGTTTGCAGTGCTCAGCCTCTTCCCTGCACAGATGGAAGAGCCTGGTCTCCAGGGCTGTCAGTCTGGCACTCTAACACAATAAATCCCCTCTTTAGGGGGAGAGAAAAAGTACTGCATAGAAATATTGAACAATTCTTTATAGGGAGATGCTGCAGGCTCTTTTCTCCAGTGTTGTGTGTATAAGCAAAGTGTCTCCTCGGGATACGCCTCACTATGGATTATTATACGTTTTGTAATTACGAAACCTCTTCCAGCAGCAGTAAGATGCTTGCACGAGGGACTGCAATTGTCCTTTAGATAGTAAAATTGCACAGAAAGATATTCCACATTAAGGTGATGAATGTTAATGTGCCTTGAAGAGGAAGAGTGTTTCTGTGAGCAGTTTAGTCATTTTCACCACAGATTGATTCCATCATTTTTTATTCAGTATTTTGATGGCCTGTTGGAATCAATAATGCTGCAGTATTACTGGCTGGAATGGCAGCTTTCATATAATTAAAAACTTCAGAGTAAAACTGCCTAGAAGGATACAATTAAGCTTCAAAGGCCTGAGTCAGTGGAATCAATGGAATTTCCATTGATAAATCGACTTTTGATAGGGCCCCAAATGCATCTTCTGTGATAACTTTCTCTCCAGAAAATGCTATGGTAGAGTTAGAAAAACATTAGGGAAGTGAGAGTAAATACAAGTTAAAACAGAACTTAAATATTGTAAGAACTCTAATCAATAAGAAAGAGAAAATTCAGGGCTAGATCAGAACCACAATAACTACTCTAAATTCAAGAGTGTTGGCTGACGATTTGGACAACTTGAGGTATTGTTCATCTAAAAATCAAGAGTGCAGTGAACATATTTCAACCTAATAGTCTTTCATTTCTTCAGCTGAAGGACTTCTGCCTCTGTTAGCTAGGAAATAATCCAGGTATCTTCCTGATGGGAGAAAGCTGTCCAACTCTGGAGGCTTCCGTCATCCTGATGTTCTTGGTATTCAGGTAGTAGCTTAATCCATCATCTTGCACACTTGGGATTCACACTGACTGTTGCTCAGGTATTTGGAGCAAAGCTGCTCTGAATTTTCCTCTGAGGCAGGGGATGGATGTAATATTTCACAAGAGTAAAACCCATCTCTAAATAAAAGAGACCGGCAAAAAACTGCTGCTGTGGCCAGGTCTTCAGCTAAAGGTGGAAGAAAAGTAATGAAAACCAGAGAAGCTTTTCAGTTTCTTTCAGCTGGAAATGTTCTTAGTGCAAAATCCCTTATGTATTGAACTGTCCTAGGACTGGAAACCCAGCTCAGTCCACTCATGGCTTTTCTTGGCATACAAGCTCCTTGGCTGAACTGCAAGCTGATTTCACTGGAGTTCTCAGCTCTTTCTTGACAGCTGTAGTTAAACTGATGAGCACATGAGGCTTACACCTGGGGAATTATGGATTAGTCTTGTTTGTGAGGAAGCAAATATAAATTAGTGTGTTTATGCTACTTTTAAAATGCTTTTAATGAGGAATCATTTGCTATTCAAAATTTCAATCTATAATAATGCCATAACCCTGCAGAGCTGATTATCCTGTGCTTTAACACCATCCTTCAAGTGGGAGATATGGGAAAACCACTTGTTTAGATTCCTTGCGTACGTACTCATGTTGGACTCTTTAACACAATGGGGCAAGACACCCCTCTTAACAGTATTGTGTTTTTATTCTGTTCTCTATTGTAGATGGAACTGATCTGACTTCCTACAGATCTCAGGAGCAGCCTAACCATCTTCTCCAGTAAGAAGGCCTGGGGTCATCATGGCAGCAGGAGTAGCAGCATGGCTGCCCTTTGCCAGGGCAGCAGCCATAGGATGGATGCCAGTGGCCAACTGTCCAATGCCACTGGCTCCGACGGAGAAAAACAAGAGGCAAGATGAGCTGATCATTCTCAATGTGAGTGGCAGGCGTTTCCAGACCTGGAGGACTACACTGGAGAGATATCCGGACACTCTCCTGGGTAGCACCGAGAAGGAGTTCTTCTTCAACGAAGACACTAAGGAGTACTTCTTTGACCGGGACCCTGAGGTCTTTAGGTGCATCTTGAATTTTTATAGAACTGGCAAGCTGCACTACCCCAGGTACGAGTGCATCTCTGCTTATGACGAAGAGCTTGCCTTCTATGGGATCCTCCCTGAAATCATTGGGGACTGCTGCTACGAAGAGTACAAAGACAGAAAGCGGGAGAATGCAGAGAGGCTGATGGATGACAATGACTCTGAAAACAACCAAGAAGGGTCCATGCCATCCCTGAGCTTCCGTCAGACCATGTGGCGAGCCTTCGAGAACCCCCACACCAGCACCTTAGCCTTAGTCTTTTACTATGTCACCGGTTTCTTTATTGCTGTCTCTGTAATCACTAATGTCGTGGAAACTGTCCCTTGTGGCACGGTGCCTGGAAACAAGGAGCTTCCATGTGGGGAAAGATACGCTGTGGCTTTCTTTTGCTTGGACACAGCTTGTGTGATGATTTTCACAGTTGAGTATCTGTTAAGACTCTTTGCGGCCCCAAGTCGCTACAGATTCATTAGAAGTGTGATGAGCATCATTGACGTGGTGGCCATCATGCCGTACTACATTGGCTTGGTGATGACCAACAACGAGGATGTCAGCGGAGCCTTTGTGACATTAAGGGTTTTCAGGGTTTTCAGGATTTTCAAGTTCTCTCGACATTCCCAAGGCTTAAGAATCTTGGGCTACACTTTGAAGAGCTGTGCCTCCGAGCTTGGCTTTCTTCTCTTTTCCCTCACTATGGCAATCATCATCTTTGCAACTGTGATGTTTTATGCAGAGAAAGGGTCCTCAGCAAGCAAATTCACCAGTATTCCTGCTTCCTTTTGGTACACTATTGTAACCATGACAACACTGGGGTGAGTATTACTTCTTCTTTCACTGAGCAGCAGGCGAGCATGTACTAGGAGCTTGACTTCAGTTACTCTTAAGCTTTTTCCTGGGTGCATGTTTGAAAAGGGACTGGAACTGTTAAGGGCTTGATTGTTTTTTGCTTTACAACTTCTGCAATTTATGGTTATGTGAAGTTGTGTAGAACAGAAAAAGCACTTACACCCACTTGACAAATGCTTGGCACAATGGAAATGAGTGCAGGAGGAGCAAGGCTGTGGAGTAGCAGGTCCTGTTTCACACTCCTTCTGCAGGAGAGAAAAGTTAACAGGAGTGCAAGGGACCTGGAAGGTAGAGTTTAGGGGGTTTCAGGCATTCATTCAAGCCACAGGTTTTACACAGAGTTGCTAATGTGTGTGTTGCCTCTCTTCGTGATGTTGGTCATTTTTTCTTCATGCCAGGAACTACACATTTCCAATGGATATTGCGGGCCTCTGTACTGAAAACACTTCATGATTTCCAGGACATGATTAGTATTAACTGAGCAGGATACGGGCTTCCTGTCTGTGTTCAGTTGTGAGTTTAAAGAAACAATATGAACATGTTGTTGCAGTAGAATTTGAAGCATTCCCATGGACAGGTACAAAGATAATGATATCAAAGCAAGGGGAACGTAGCCTGGAGGGCACATTTTCCCCCTATATTTCATTTCCGTCTTACAGATGTTTCTACTGAGATTATAGATTTGAGCTTCTGTTGCTCTGAACTAAAACCTTGGTAAGCAGAATGACCAAGCCCTCACCCTCACGGGGTTATGTAAAATCAAGTTGGCATCATTGGCTGCTGCTTCAGGCGGGTCCAAAGTCAGGATCAAATGCAATCTCTTAATTCCACACACCAGAACAATACACTAAGTTCACAGTTACTTTGCAGGGAGTTTTGCCACTGGAGATTCACAGAGTTTAATACTCAGTTGTAGACAATTCTCGTTCTTGTAATGTGGCGACCGCTTTTTCTCTAAACTGCTTTTGATTTTAAACACTTCCCTAGGCTTGTTCTACATGACCAGGCTCGCAGTAGCACTTTTCAATTATTTAAATCATAATTCAGCTCTCAGAAAGGAGCAGAATCTGACACATGACAACTGCAGGCCTGAATTTCTTCATTAAGTGAACATGTAGAACATGTCTGTCATAGTCACTAAAAGACCTCTTTTTCCTCCTTTTTATCATCTCAGCAAAATTTGCATGTTCAATATTCCAAAAGCTGAGTTTCTTACCTGGGAAAAGTGCTTGTTTAGAAATGAAGCCGGGCTTTGGATCCCAGCACGCCCCAACCTGCTGTTTCACATTCTTACTGGCCCATACTGGTCAGTTCCCACCCTCCCCTCCCCATCACTGTATCTGAGCAGCTTCAGAGGGACACCTGTGCTGGGTGGCTTGTTCACATTTTCTCTATGAGAGGGATATGCATAAAAACACAGCTCTGTTTTCTGGTTTCTGTTTAATAATGATGGCACCCATCTTTGTATCTGCACACACTTCTGGACATTCGCACAATATGTTGCTTTTTATTAGTGATGGGAGAGTCTTGTTCTCTTTCCCTTCCTTTCTGAACACATGGATGGACAAACCATAGTGCTCCTGAGGACTTTAAAGTGTTCTCAATCTGTTGTAATCACAGAAATTAGAGATGAACGAGTGCTATAATTGAGTTGACAAGGATTTTAAAAATGAGATGTTTAACCATGGCTTTGTAAGAGTTCACTGGAAAGGGACCTATAACATGCTGTGAAAGCCTTAAAGCTTTAACTCCCGGTATTACTGATTTGGGATTTTTCTTGCAGGATTTTAACTAAAGTAGGTGTCTGTAGGAAACAGGCTGTCAGCTAAGTTTAGTGTCAAATCACAGGCTCACAAGCAACTTGGAAACCTCAATAAGAGAAAAGAGCCCTGTGCCCTCTGATAACAGCCATCTGTCCACAACAGGTATCTATCACTCCCTTATTCAAGCACCCAAAGCCAAACGCTCTCCGCTGGCTCGCTCAAAACCTCCGCTAGAAAGAGGAGTTGCTGCTAAGAGCCATAAAAACCTAATTCCTGCCAGACAAGCTCCAAAGGGCCCTGCCAGACCCCTCCTTGGATAAGCACTTTGTGAAGCCAGAGGGATGGTACTGGGGTCCTAAGGTACCAGCGGTGCCAGCCCCAGCCCCTGGCTCGTGCAGCAGCTCTCACCCACTGCTTGGCACCGCAGCACAGAAACTCCTGAGCTAGAAATGAAACTTTTGGCCTCAGGTCATTCCAGCTTCTTACTCCCACCACTGGAGTGGGTGGTTAACACCTCCTGCCCCCCATCCACTTCCCCTTAAATCCTTCCAGCTTTGACAAACTGTCATTTTCACACAATATTTCATATATGTCTCTCTTCAGAAGTCATTTCAATATGTTTGGAAGGATCTTGTTACTTACTAATGAGAGTTCTGGCAATTCCTATCACACAGACCTTGCCAAAAAAGCAGCCAAAGTCTCTAACGTGCTTCTTAATAGTTGGTGGTTGCCAGTTTGCTGCTTGTGCTTCAGCAACACTCAGAGCTTTTATGAGTATCTTAAATATTACCATTTGCCATTAAAAATCCAGCCAGCATTTCAAACAAGAAACTATAAAGCACAGTGGGGTTTAACTCAAATCTCTACACATATATATGTATTTTTTGTTTTGAACACTGAAACACTGAAATCCAGATAAGTGAATGTTTCCCTGGCACTGGAATTCCACCATTGCTTGTGGCAGGATAACTTTTCCCATTTATTAAGATACTCAAAAATTACCTCTGTTTAGGTAAAAGTTTTCTTACCACAACCAACCAAGGTTAGCATTAGGAAACCAGTAACTCTCCTACTTTAGAACACAACTGAATTTCCAGCTTGATCCAGAAATGAAAAACAATAAAAATGCATTTCTTCTTGAAGGTGAAGCACTGCGTAAAATAGATTAAGTGCTGCTTTTGGGGGGGTTACAATGCAAATCGGTCTGGAGAATTCCAGGATGACTTGCAAGCTTCTTAGGCAGTTAACAACCCAAGGAGATGGGTACAAGAATTATTCTGGAATGGGAAACAAAGCAAAAGAATTAAATTATACTGACCCTGCATCTCTGATCCCTCTGCTGTTCTAGTCAGCCCTGCTATGTCAGAGGCTGGTTTTAATTTAGCATGATTTAAATTTTGCTCAGGAGGTTTTCTAATGAAAGCATTATTCTTGGGTGCATCTTAAATCAATCCAAATTACCGAAACAACTATTCCAAATTAATTCAAAATCAGCTATCCAATTCATGCAGAAACATGTTTCTCCAGAGGCCAACAGCTACCCAGCTTCTCTCTTGCCCTTGTCTAAACCACCAAGACAGTAAATATTAGCTCTGCCAGCCCCTGTTCTATGTTCTGTAGGAGGTTTTGACCCCCAGGATCCTCCACCTCAGCCACTCAGGGGCACAGTGCTGGTTCACATCGCTCACTCACATCCCTGTCTCAGTCTCTAGCTAACCTGCTATGCAAGACCCACCAGCTTTACATGTGTATGGAGGCAGTTTATTTATCATGCATTTTGTTACCTTTCCACCAATGTGTTGGTTTAATTTGCTTCTCAATAGCCTGTGGTTGTGGATGGGGCAGCCTCCTGTTTCACAGCCCACCAGCACACATCAAACCACGGCTGCTGTACGAGACCTCCCTCCCACTACTAAACCCCACACCGGTTTTGCTCCGAGCATGTATTTTTCTCAGCTTTTTATAGCTGTTTCCATTTCACCTGACAACAGCAGTATGTTCCAGGCCCTTGGGCAGTGTCTGCAACCTGCAATGTAGGCAGCAAAGTATACTTGTGAAAACCTGAGTGCCACATCCACCTGCACCATCCTGGGACATGGAGATGCTCCAGTGTTCCAGCAGAGCTGGGGTTCCTGGTGTGGAGTACACTGGAGCAGACACCAGCATCCCCATCCCCACTAGGAACAGCCTCAAAAAAGGTGAGACCTGCAGCATATCCCAAGGGAATCATCACTGAGCTCTTGGGCCATTTGTGCCAAGAAACCAGCAGTACCATGGACCAAGAAGCAGAGGTTGTTGATGAAGTTTGAGCTGGTTGGAGCTTAGGGATAAGCTGTGTGATTTTCCAGTGCCTAATGGAGGCTGAGCTCCTGGAGCTCAGTGCCCTCGGAGTGGTCCTGGAAGAATCTGTTCTCTGTCTGACTGTCCCCTTTACATTTGCAAGAACATAATGGTTTCAAGAACACTATTTCTCTCTCAGCTTTGGCTGTGCTGGTCAATGAGTGTGAAAGACACACATCAGTGCACTTGGACAACACAGTCCTATCTCTATAATTCCTTTAAGGAATCAGGTTAATGCTAGGAAGTCAATAAAGCAGACGTGCTGGCCTGGTTATGTCAACAGCCCAAACTGGAGCAAGATCTGAAATTTCTTGTAGCTTTTATTAGCCAAGTGCTGAGAGAACAGGGAGCTGGGATCTATTCTGGTTTGTCTTGGCTCAAGCAGGTACCCTGTAGTTCTGCAAACCGTGGGTCAGAGGGAGCACGAGAGGACTGACGCTGGATCAACCTCTCTGCAAGAAGCATCATTGTTTTGCTTATTTCTTGACCTTTCTTATTTATTGGTATTCAATCAAGGACAAGAAAGGGGATGAAGCAGTGAAATAGCACATGAAATACCTGCTGCCAAACTGCTGACAGTCGAACTGGCATGAACTTCTTGAATACTGACCATGCTTCTTGCAAATGCTGCCAGGTACTGCGTGAGCAGAGAGCTCTCAGCAGTTATTTCTCAATGCAAAGTCCTGAAAGCACTCGAGCTGATAGTAACCTTCATTCCCTCCTTCATGCAAACTCAGAGGAGTTTGCAAAGTAAGGAAAATAATAAATCATCTCTGGAGCGCTGCCATTCCCGGTTTCTCTGGGAAGATTGCTGTTTGGCTCCGTAATCATACTGTGTGTGTCACTACTTCCGTAACTGCCATTAAACTGAATGTGAAAAACTGCTTTAATAGAAACACCACTTTGCATATTTAACATCAACGTTGGGAAGAAGGGTGAGATGTGGGATATTTCCTTGGCCTCTCGCCATTTCTCACTCAGTCAACAATTCCGAAATCCAGAGGCCAAAGAACAGCTTGAATTTAATATGAAGTCCAATCAAACAACAAACTGATGGAGCAACACGAAGAAGCCATTTTCTTGAGCTTTCATTCCCTTGGCTCCAGTTTCATCTTACATGAAATGTGTATCAATTCTCTTCTTCTAATGGATTTACAGATACTGTGTGCAAAATGTCTTTGTACCAGAAACTACAGGAGGAACCTTTTCCCTTCTCTATCCTGGTGTAAATCTCAGGCAAGCATCTCATCTTTGAGATATCTGCATTCACCAGAGCTGCAGAAATATTAAAATACATTTACTCGTTCTCAGAGCAAAGGGATATTTTTCTCTCTTAAAGCAAACAATGATCTGTCCTTATGCTTTCTGTGGCTTTGGATATGTGCAGTGATTGCATGTATGTGCAAACACACTGTTCTGAATGCGCAAGGCAAAATAACCTTCCTTTTGGGTAAACTCGTTGTGTGAGAAGTGAATTATTTTGAATAAGACCAAGTAATGATACTGGCTAAAACTGTAGCGTGGCTGCTAAATTTACCAGTGGAAGCCCTGGCAGGGATGCATCTATAGCAACTGATTTACAAATTCTTTTTAAGCTCATCTTTCTAGTTTTTTTTAACTCCCTTTCTTTCTCGCGTGCATCGCAGTGAGTGCTTGAGAACTAGAGATTAAAGATAACATTGTGTTTCACTGGAGATGAAGGGAAGTGATTGGCGTGCTGACTGGATCGGAGCTATTTTTAGTCTTATAAAATGATAATTTCATAACAGCGCTGACCCAGTAAAAGTAATTAGTTTAGAGAGATTGGCTGAAAAGAAGGGACAGAATAGCCAGTGTCAGTGGAAAAGCAGGGAAAGGGGAGGTGAAGGTAAAGGCCCTGCAACAAATTAGCCAAAGCTAATTACATCTCGCAGCTGATCACAGCCTGTACAGTTGGAATCAGTGTTCAGTGTGAATTCTGAGCCACACGGGTCTCTGCACCCTCCCCCCAGCCCGAGTTTGATCCTATATCCAGGCACTGCCAGCACCCACCTCACCCATCACGGTGACATCTGCACATCACATCCTCACCCAGGCTTTCCTACCTGGCACAGATTGAGCATGGGGCACCTAAAATATGAAACTAGACTCCTGCCTCACTTTAATATAGGAAAACAACATGAGACATTTTTACTGTAGTTTCTTAAGGAATCTTAAGGGTCTAGTGGAAGGTGTCCCAGCCTGTGGCAAGCGGGTGGAACTGGATGAGCCTCAAGGTCCCTTCAACACAAACCAGTCTGTGATTCTATGATCTGCGGATTTTGAAGCCAGAATGGGGGAATACGTGTGACCAGACCCAGCTTATTTCTAGGCTGTAGAGTGTTCCAGACACTGTAATGCAATCAGCTCAGTAAAAAAGTGAAACAAAAAATACACTGTAAGATAACCAGAGAACCTTTTCTCATTGTGAGCCAGCATTCTTCCCTGCCACCCATCACACTTACAGCTCTGCTCCAGGACCAGGAAGACAGGCAGAGTTCAGCCAAACTCTGCCTTCTGGACACACAGTGCCTACACAAACAGATTGTGCCTATTTAACTATTTACCACTGCTACATTAGAGCACATTCAAGGGCTGTAATTCACCTCTTAAAGTTACAAGTAAGTGTGGAAGAGTTATTTTAAAATCAATATCTAACAGAATGCCATTGTTCCAACATTAGAACCTGCTGGGAAATTACTGGGAGGCATGTGGCAAGTCAAATCACTGCGTGCCAGGGGAGGAAACAATTCATTACTCCTTTAAAAGGTGCAAGTCTTCACTGGCTTTCATTCTGGTTGGAAATGAAGCTGGAGCATCTGGCTCTTTCTTTCCCTCATTCTTTCATGATTCCCCTTGTTTGTTTTTGCTCTCCATTGTGGACTTCCACATATTGTCTGCACGAGGCCATGTGAGGTTTGGGTCTGGGGCCAAGTGCTGCGGTGGCATTGTCACCGCTGTGACTCCTCCTGATGGAGAGTGGCACTCTGCATATGGATTCTCTCTCACCTGTAAAAGCATCTTCAACACCAACAAAAACCAAAGGGGCAGTACTCACAGTTATCCTCCAAGCAGGCTCTTCATTGCTTGCACTGGGGAGAGCCATGGAGCATCACCTGGGGAAGCCTGCTGCTTTAATCTGGGCCGGCCATCTGCAGCCAAATTAAAACACAGATCAGCTTTAGCTTTTTGCCTTCAGGACTTTGTGAAATTTGGCTCATGTACATCCCCAGAAAGCCCTTGAGAATGGATTGTTTGCTTCTGAAGAGAGTAGCCCTGTGGATCCAGGCTACAGGCCCCTAAGCTTAAGCTTAAATAGAGATGCAGAGGACTCGGTGCAACTGTGGAGTCTCCTAACAACAAAGTCAAATAATTTCAGTAACAAATCTTGCAGGTACGGAGGGAAGCGGTGCTGTTACTGATTGTGCCCCACATATGGGTTTGCTGAACTAGTGCAGGAACAACACCCTCGCACTCACAAACCTTGCCCAGCTGCCCTGCAGCAGGTTCCCTTCTATCAGCTCCTGTTAATCAAACAACGCATCCTCACCATGGTGAAGTACCCGGAGCTTTTATTATGAGTAATTATCTTTCACGCACTTACTGCTTTATTCTCTCTGTACACGTGACTCCCCTTTGCCATCCAAAGACACAGACTGCTGCTGGTTATTTCTTCTTGCCCGTAGATACAGGGTTTCACATCAGATGTGAGAACAGCAGATGATATAATCTTGAGTCCCTTTCAGCCTTTAAGACGTAAATGCACAGCCTTGATAACAAGATTTCACCCCACGCCCAGACAGCCCCTTTGTTTCTTTTCTGTACCAAGGAAACACTATTATTTAGTTCTGCTTATTTCTCCACCCAGTTGCCACAAGCCTCAATTCCATGTCTCCATGTTGTACATGCACTTTTGGGGTATAATTTGGAGACAATACGTCATCAACAGTATGCACTTTTCTCTATATTTGATTGACCTGGAGCACAAGGGAGCATCCTCCTTAAATATTAACTACCATCACTATGGAAAGAACAAAAATAGCACTTTATTTGTCAATAGGGTAATGCAAGGAAGCTATTCTCGCAACCTGATGCTTGGCAGAAGTAAGCTATCTCCAAAAGGAAAGCTGAAATGGGAGAAAGCTGCTCTGAGCTACTTTCTCCTGGAGTCTATCTACTTCAGGGTCTTAGTTTGGATCAGGAATGCTCACTGAAAGCAACCTCCATCATGCTGTCCTTGCTGCCATTTGGATCACAGCACAAAGAGGTTTCAGAGCATGCAAACTGCATTCCTTCTGGATGAAATACAACTGGAAGATGCACTCCAGGAATGCATCTAATGTGCTGTTACTGCTAATGGGCATTCAGTCCACGGACCAGACTAGGACATGGTTAAAATTAATCCTCCCTGAGCTGTGCACTGTAGGGATGCTTGGTCCCCTGCCCTGGCTCAGCTCCTGTTGAGCTGCACTACTTGCTAATGTAGATATATTTATTCTTTCCCTGCAATTGGCCTCAGAACTCATTCTCAATTATAATCCTGTTGGAGGGTCTTTGGAGGTTTACACAGTTTGTTGGACTTTTGTCATCAATACTAAATGGAGAAAAGCTCCAATTGCTTCTTTGTGACTCTTCAGAGGGAAGACAGGAGTAGGCTGTTGTCGATTTAACAGACTCTGACACCTCTGTTACTCCACTGTGCGAGAGCCCTTTTCTAGTAATCAGTGTCTGAAATGAGCAGAAACAGGACTGAAATTTAACCACTTTGAACATGAATCAATGAAGCATTATTGCCAACACTCGTCCTTCACTGCCACACATTTCAGTTGTGCTGCTGCTGGTTCAGGAAGGCTGAAAACCCCGTCCCCCACCCAGCTTTACACCTGCAAGGTACCCTTTTTATCAAGCTCACTCTCTGATCTCTGCATAATTAACCAAAATGTGAAATCCCTGGCTTCTGCCATGCATGTGTGTGCTTCAAAACTTCCTGCAAGACCACAGCAGTGTGTACAGATGGGCGAGTGTGGTCAGCTCGCAGGAGGCAATCACAACTTTTCCTTGGTGCCTCTTTCGTTTTGCTGCCTACTTGCATCTGCCTTACCGTCTGTTCATCAATCCAGGGAGCATCCATCATGTAAGAGGATGAGTCCTACTGAGTCAGACACTCAGCTTCAGTTCAAGAAATGAGTTGGCATCATATTCTTGCCTTGGCACACTAGACGCAAAAGACTTCAGCCCTTTTAGATACTTTTCTGCTGCAGAGGACTAGCAGGCCAGGTTAAATAATAGAAACGTGCATTCAGCAAGACAGCTGTTGAATGAAAACATGCAAACCAGATGAAATCAGATAAAAGTCATCTCTCCTGGTAAGGGTCAAATCAGCTGGGCTAAAGGGATATGAGGTTTTTGGGCTGCGGAGGGCTGAGCAGGATGAGTTCCACCACTAATGAGCTTAGTGAATAAGCTCATTACCTAATGAGCTCTATTGAACAAGCTTCATTTCCAGCCTAGGGAAAGCCTTCCGACTAGATAAAAGCATAGGTAAACAGATCCATCAGTGTACACACAGAAGACTTATCTGTAACTCAAGAGCAAAGTCACGGTCATTGACAGAGTCCTTCCTGAAGGTGCAGATGCCAGGATGGATCAGAAAAGCAACCAACAGCAGAGGCTCTTTTCTAGTTTTGACCCTTCTTTACAAAGCCCGATGCACACAAGACTGCACACCAACCTGACCTGGTAACGCACCCATGTCCTGATAACCTTCTATCAGCATTAACATAGGACTGCCCTCCATGTAGGACACCACAGAGCTGGACAAGGTAACCTCCAGAGGTCCCTGCCAACCAAAATTATCCTATAACCAAATGCCCCTGAAATGGTGCTGAAACCCCAGCATTGCTTTTGTGGCCT